>CAUYSK010115907.1:0-26857 GCA_963575035.1 Avahi laniger
TGAACAAAACTGCAAGGCTGTCATGATTATGATGTTTGTTATAAGCCTATAAGAATTATTGTTTATTGGATAACTTTTAAGTCTTTCTGTTAATTGGTTAATCATTTGTACCTGTGTGTGATTTGTTAAAAGTAACCCCCCAGAAAAGGTATAAAACCTGACAAAAACCTGGAAGAGGTGCTCAGACTTTGGGAGGCTTGACCTCAATCTGGGCCACCGGCAATAAAACTCTCTGACTCTCCAACTCTCTGCGTGCGGTTATTCCCCTGGGACTGATCACTGACACTTGCCGTAACAGCATCACAACCCAGTTTAAATCTCTCCTGTGTCCCCTACTGCCCTTGTTAAGCCCTAGGCCTTGGCACAGCCTGTGTGGTGCCACCTGACCTGGTCCTGGCTGGGTTCCAGCCTTGCTCCAGCCACTCTGGGACCTCTGTGGCCAGGTTGCCCCAAGCTCCTTCCTGCCGCAGGGCCTTTGCACAAGCAGTTTCTGCCACCAAGGAATCTATTCCCCTTCCTATTTCTTCTCCTGGATTTAGTTTAAACTGAGTTTTTTAAGTGAGGACTTCCCTGGACTCCCATCCAAATAAAGCTCTTGTTATCTTCCCTCATGTTGTCCTAGTCTTTATAACAAGCACCCCAGTTTCAGATTATGTATTCACTTGTTGATTACTTATTTATGTCTGCTGCTCCCACGGACTATAAACTGTGTGAGGACAGCGAGAATCCTGCTGTGCTCTCTGTGTTTAACACATAATAGGTGCTCAGTAAATATATGGTACAGGAGTGAGTGAATGAATGAATAAATGAACAAATTCAAAGGTGTTAAGTAGGAAAAAAACTATAAAAGAAATTTTGGACTTCATCAAAATTATTTAATAATTTAATAAAAACTATCATACAAAAGATACTTACAGAAATAAAAAAGCTGAGAAAATATGTCCAAAACATGTATTTGGTAAAGGATTTTTATCTAGAATATATAAAGAACCCTTAAAACTCAATAATATTAAAGCAAACATCTCAATTTTAAAAATGGAGAAAAGAACAGACATTTTTATTTAAAAAAAGATAAATAGGCAACAAATCAGAAAATAAAAAAGTTTCTCAACATTGTTAGGGTGGGGACTCGTGACGCAGGATGAGAAAGAATTCTCCACACAAAGATTAGGAAGAAGTAAAAAGTTTATTTTACTTTTTCTGAGAGAGAGAGAGAGAGAGAGAGAGAGAGAGAGAGAGGGCATGGCATATGAAAGAAAGAAAGAGGAAGTACCAGCAGGGAGGATAAAAGATTTGGGATTTTTATTAGGAGGTAAAAGAAAAAAAAGTACAAAAGTGATTGCTGCCAGCTGATAGTAAAAACGCTGTCCAGCTGCTGCCTCCGTCTTCTCTGTGAGGCTGGCTTATCAAAGTCCTTAGAGTGTGGTTCCGGCAGTAACTGAAGTGGCGAGTTCGCATCCCTATTGTCTGCTTACGGCTCTTCGAGGCTGTGAAAACGAACTCTTAGAAATAATGAGTTAGGCCCCAGGTGGTTGATCAAACAAAAGGATACTTGTGCTATGAGTTTTCTCTTCAAAGGGACAATTATGTGTTGTGGGTTTATTTTTCCTCCTTTCTGTTAGACAGTTTATTTTCCCGTTAGATAGTTTGTTAGCCAGGTTGTCCTATCAGACATCAGTAGTCTTAGATAAATGCAAATTAAAGCCAAAAAGCCCACTAGAGTGACTACAACAAAAAAGACTGATAATGCCAAGTTTGGGCACAGACGCTGAGGAATAGACACACTTGTAGGCTACTGGTGAAATGTAAAACTGTGCAATCTTTTTGAAAAACACTTCAATTTTTTTTTAAGTCAAACATATACCTACCTTACGACATGAACATTCCTTCCCTCTGTATTTACCTGACATGAAAGAAAGACTTGCTTTTGCAAAGGCTTGTACACTAGCCTTGTTCATTAGACTTTCATTCGTAATAACCCCAAATGGCCATTAAGGGAGGGTGACTGGATAAACAAACTGTGCTGTATCCATACCATGGAATATTACTCTACAATAAAAAGGAACAAACTACTGATACACACACCAGTGTGGATGAATTTCAACATTATACCGAGTGACTCTATGATTCTACTTATGATTCTAAAAAACGCACACTATTGAGACAGTCTTATAGAGTGTCAAAAAATAAAAATAAAAAATAAATTTAAAAATGCACACTTACATAGAGTGACAAAAAGCAGTTTGGTGGCTGCTTGAGGGCGGGGTAGGAGGCTGACAAAGGAGTACAATGAAATTTTGGGGGGAGATGAATGTGATCATTATCTTGATTGTGATGATGTTTCACGGGTACAGACATATGTCAAAATCATCAAACATACACTTGAAATGTGTGCAGATTTGTGCACATCAATTTTACTGCAATAAAACTGTGGGTTTTTTTAAAAGTTGAATAGCCTCAGAGCCCCTGCAAGAGTCTTTGGGACAGAGTCCCCAGGGGTGCTTGACAAACTGCTTTTCCCCAATGTGTACGACCCATAGATGACCCTGTGGAGACAGTAGTAATGTTTCCATGGTGACATACTCAGGAACCTGAACTGCATTTAATTCTACTTGATTTCTTTCCTCACTTCTCCCACGAAGATCATAACATTTTGACGCCTTTGATGAGCTTGATGACTCAAGTATATATCAAAGTGCCTCCTAAATGTCAGGCAGGACCCCCCAACCCTGGGTTATTCTAAGGCATCCGCCTTCCGGTTGCTGATTCGTTCTGTCTGCAGCCCCAGGCAGCCTAGCAGAAGCCCAGTGCCCGGAGGCACCCGGGTCAACACCTCTTCAGGGCCCAGAGTCCGCGGTGGGGGTCCGTCCTGCTTCCGGTCCCTCCAGTCTCCCCCTCTCTCCTGCCATGGTGCAGACAGCCCAGGGGCTGCGGAGCCCAGTCGGGTTTTTCTGTTTTTCCGCATCCTCTGCAAGGCCTGTCCGAGCCCTCTGACCTGGCTCTGCACCTGTCCTTGCCCATGGTCCTTGGACAGAGCAGACCTGGGCCACCAGCTCACAGGAGTCACTCTCACCTTCTGTGTGCTCAGGCGGAGGGGGGTTCAGTCCCGTCAGGGGGTCCCTCCTTTCCTCTATATCACGTGGGAGACACCTGAGCCTTTAGCCCCCTAGAGCCACAACCGCCACCGCTGAAATGAGACAGGTGACACTTGGAGAGAGACGGTCCCTCTTTCTCTGGAATCCCACGCTGTAAGGAACACAGAGGCCCAGGCTGCTGCATGTTTTCCACGGTGAGGACACGGCCTGCCCGAGGGGGAAGCGGTTTGAGCCCCTGCCTTCAGCCGTCCCAGAGACCAGGGCACTCCCTGTATGTTCCAGTTATGTGGGCCCATAAATCGTTACACTTTTCTTAAAGCTGTCAGTGTTCTGTCCCTTGCAATAAAAAATTCTGCCTAAAACAAGCTGTAACCAGGGGGCAGGGCTGAACTCCAGAAGGGAAGCCAGGCCTAGGAGAGAGAAGCGGCAGCGCTGAGCCACCTGGAACCGCAGGCAGGTGCACATGGCTGGTACGTGGGGCCGTGGGCAGGGCTAGAAGCAGACCCGCGGTGCCAGTCCGGGTGGCTGGCCTTGGCCTTTGGGAGCCCTTCTCTGCCAGGCTGGGGAACGGAGCTCTTGCACTCATATTGGGCCCATTTCAAACATATGGGCTCCCTGCCTGGCCCCTCCTCCTCCTCCTCCTAGTTGGGATCCTTGGTAAAAAGTAATATCAATATAGAATTCCAGAATTGCAGAGACACAGAATTATAGAATGTTATAATAGAATTCATTGCTTCATTCAGTGAATATTTTCTGAGTGCCCCCTTTGTGCTCTGGGCTGTGCCGAGTGCTGGAAATATAGGATTGAAGAAGACAGGTAGGTACGCCCTCTACACTCATGGACAGTCCACTCCAGCATTGTGGAAACTCAGAATAGAGGGGCCTGGCCAGGGCTTCTCAGTTTTATCTTTTTGTACACAAGAGGAGGAAGAAGGGTCGAGCTTGAGGGGGAACTGGTTTGGGAAGGGAGGTCGGAAGGAGGGTGAATTGGGAAGATCATTCTCGCCCAGGGAGGAAATCCGGGAGAAAGGACTAGAGCATGGCCCCTCATCCACTCCAAAGCTGTGGTCCCCTCCCCATGGAGGTCAGTGCCCATGGCCTGCTCACTGCCTTAGAGTAGCTGCTGCTGTCCCAGGAGATCGGCCTGAGTGCGAGTTGCTGCCTGGAAGGCCACTGCGCAGAAAGGCAGGAGTAGGGTGATGCCTGCCCGAGGCTGCCCGAGCTCCAGGGGAGGAGGCTGGAGTGGCACTGAGAGGCCTGGCCACCTGCCCTCCCCTCGTGCCTCTAACCCCCTCATGGAGGGAGCCCTCAGGCAGTGGAGTGGCTCAGGCGACCCCTGCCAAGGGGCCAAGCCTGGCGTCTGGTGCCCAGCCTTGCTCCTGCAAGGAAGATGCCCCTGGGACAGTTCTGATGACCGAGTCCTCCTCTGGCCAAGTCATTCTTTTTGTAAACACTACAGAGAAAATGATTCCAGGTTCTATTTTTAAACTTTACACATTCGCTTCAGCAAAATAAAGTATCTGGCTTTTCATGTTTAACTTTCTTAGTTATAAATGTGAGATCTTATTTTCATAAAACAAAAAGTAAATAGGCTCACTCAGCTAAGTCGACTTACGGAGCTGCAATTATGCTGTGTGCCTACCTGACTTTGTATATTTCATTATGCAAAGTGGTTCATGCATATGGTTTTGAAAACAATAGAGCAGAGAGACGATAAAAAGTAGTGGCTGCTTGAGCCCCTTCTCATACTGAGTTCTGCTCCTCCAGGGTAACCAGTTTTAACTCGTTTAGCTGTTTCTCCTACTTCTTGCCTCATAAAGGTAGATAATATGTTTGTCCCACCCCCTCCCAGCTTCCTGCTGATAGGTGAGGCTTTAGTTCATGTCTACACCAGCCTATCTCTGCGTCTGCCAGCGTTACTATATTTTTAGTTCTTCTTTTGGTTACCTTGGAAACTTTAAGTAATAGACTCATACATTTATTTCTATAAAAGTAACGTTACAAGTTTCAGGTTAAGAGAATTAACGTTTACTGACCCATGTAACTGGAAGGTATGGGAAGTAGAACTCGCTTCATTTCTGGCTGGACCTGGGTCTCTGTCTCCTTCCTTCCATATCTCATCTCTACTTTCCTCTCTGCTAACTCACTCTCCGGCAGTCTTCCCCGTGTTGCGGGAATAAGCTATTTGGGTTTTTTCCCTTGTAGTGAGAGGGGCTGCCTAAAATAAGCTGTCGTTATAAGACCAGATCATATTCCTAAATAGAAATGAGAAGTGGGGCACGTCGCTGAGGCCAAGGCCCTGACTTCCCAAGAATTGATTAAGATCTTTCTTTGTTCCAGGCCCTGGGAACTACCAGGTGAGCCAAGACCAACATTGTCTCTGACCTCATGGAGGGGACAGCCTAGTATGCCAGACAGACAAATAGAGAATACCATAAATCAGTACGAATTTTCAGCTGCAATAATTGCTGCAGTGGAGAGGGCCGAGGTGCTGTGAAGGCACATAAAGGATTTGACCTTGTCACAGAAGGTCAGAGGGGACATCCCTGAGGGGATGATGGCTGAGCTGAGACTAAAGGGTGAGAGGTGGATTGGGGGAAATGGGTTCAGGAGAGCATACCAGCAGAGGGAACAGCCATGCAAAGGCCCTGTGGCAGAAAGAAGGGTGTCACTCACAGGAGCCTGAAGATGCCTGAATATCTGGAGAGTGTGTGGTGGGGGGTGAACATGTTAGGTACCATCCCAGATCTGATGGTGCAGGGCTGTGCAGATCAACATGCTGAGTCTGCTCTTTACCTAAGAGAAGGGGACTCATGGACTAGGGCAGGGAGGGCTAGGGAAAGGGAAAAATGACCAGTTATGTATTCTGAGAAGATTCCTTTACAGCCACGTTGGGAACAGATTGCAATGGGGAGGTAGTGGGACCTGAGAGCCCAGCTAGGAGTCAGCTGCTGCTGAACGGGCCTCCAGGGTAAGGAAGGGACTATTGTCTGCCCCGGCTGCACCTGCCCCCCAAGCCAGCACACAGGAAGAATCCCACATTTCTGCAGAGAAAAAAAAAAACAAAAAAGTCTTTCATAATGTCCAGGAAAAAAGGCTAAAATTACCAGAAATATGAAAATGTGAATGAAAATCAGGAAAAGGGAAATCAATTGAGAACAATCTCAAAAAGATCTAGATGTTAGAATTATCAGAAACAGAGTTTAAAGCAAGTATGATAATTAAACTCAAGGTTATAAAGTAAAATGAATGAAAAATAGGAAATCCCAGCAGTGAAATAAAAACTGTAAAAAGTAACCAAATGGAAATTACAAGAGTGAAAAATACAATAGTTTTAAAAAACAGTAGATGGCTTAATCAAAAATTAAATGCAGAGGAATGAAGAAATTGAAGATACATCTATAGAAATTTCCAATCTGAAGGATATAGAAAAAAAAATTGAAAAAAGGGAAGAAAAACAAAGTCTCTGGGACCTATAGAATTATATCAAAACAAAAACCTAACATACATGGAAGAGAGAGAAAGAAAGCAAGATGTGGGGGACAGGGGAACAGAGAGAGAGAACTATTTGGAGAAATGTTGGCTGAACATTTCCCAAATTTGGTGAAAGACAAATATTTACAAATTGCAGAAACTTGGTAAACCCCAAGCAGGATGAATTCAAAGAAAATTACACCTAGGCACATTATTGTCAAACTGCTGCTAAACCAATGATGGAAACATTTGAAAGCAGTTAGAGAAAAATGACCCATACAGGGAAATAAAAATTCGATTGACTGCTGACTTCTAACAAGAAGCAATGGAGGCCAGAAGACAGTGGAATTACATCTTTAAAGCATGGTCAGTCCAGACTTCCATATCGTTCAAGAGCGAACATGAAATAAAAACATTTTCAGATAAAAGAAAGTTAAGAGAATTTGTTAGAAGCAAAACTTATATAGTGAATAATAAAGTTATTAGGCAGAAGGAAAATGGTACTCGATAGAAATTCAAATATTCAAAGATTTCCTGAAGAAACCAGAAATGATAAATGTGTGGGTAAATATAAAATTCTATTTCTCATTTTGTTTTCTTTAAGATACATCGATTTTTTTTAAAGCAAAAAAATGCAATATAGCATTGTGGAGTCTATACTGTATGTAGACACAATAATACACACGACAACTATAACGGAGGACGGTGAGGGGGGCAGAGAGCGGGCGTACACAGACGCAAGGTTACAAGTTAAGGATGTGTTTCATAATCCTTAGGTCGAGCACCTAAAATGATAATAAAAAACGAATGCAAAGAAGAATAGCTAAAATGCCAACAGATGGATAAAAATGAAATTCTAAAAAATAGATTTAACTAGTGGAAAAGAAGGCAGGAAAAGAGAAACAAAGAATCTAAGGGGAGATGAGCATCAACTCGATAATAAAATGGTAAACCTGACTCCACCCACGCCGTGGTCACAGTCAATGTCAGTGACTAAACACTAATGAGCAGAGCCAAAGGCATGGTTCTGCTCCACTTTACTGATGACACAAATCCATGGTGCAGAGAGAGACAGTGAGCTGCCCGAGGTCACACAGCAGGTCAGAGTCCGACGTGGGAGGTTCAGCCTCCCATTGGCCTCCACCAGGCGGGGCTTCCCCTCCTGGCTCTGAGGAGGGCAGTTGGGGATTGAACCTCGGCCTGGAAGGGGTGGATTAAACCTCGCTGAGGGGGGCTCAGGGCCCAGAGGGGTAGGACGGAGGGCAGGGACCCGCTCCCTGAGCACGAGCTCCAGGCTCCGAGAACCTGCACAGAGACGGCGGGGAGGGCAAAGATAACGCAACGACAGAAACACGGGGCGGCACAGTGCTGGGGTTCACAGGAGCCGGGGCATCCTTTACACGTCCGAGTCCCCTCAACAAGGCCCAGAGGCAGGGACAAGGACCCCACTGCACAGGTGGGGAGGGGAGTCCGGAGGGGGACTGGAACCAAGTCTCGGCCCAGCCCTGCGTCCTCCCGCCCAGAGAGGCTCGGAAGATGGGCGGCTCCTGGGAGCTGCGGCTCTTTCCCGCTGAAGCTCTGCGGGAGGAAAATCCAGGCCTGCGCCGCTGGGGAAGGACGGGGCCACGCCAGGGCCACTGCTCCGCCGGCCCCCCTGGGGCTCATTTAGGGGAAAGGCAGCGATGGGCACCGTGTCGCAGCCCTGCTGCTCGCAGCTCTCCCGCCTGATGGCTCTGCAGCGAGTGTTTTATTCCTCACCTCACATCCAGTAACTGTTGCTGCTTTGCGGGAGGTTGGGACGCGGTGTCAGCCACCAGGTGGAAGGTGAAAGAGGAACTGCTGCAGAAGCGGGAAAAGGAGCCGCTTGGTGGAGGCTGGGTGGGGGGCCCAGGGTGCAGAGAAAGACCCAAGAACAAAGAGGTGGACCGGGCAGTGGCTTCCAGCCCAGACCCCGTCACCGACTCCTGGGCGACCCGAGCAGACCAATGACCCTCTTTGGGCCTTGGCTCCCTCCTGGGTGAAACAGCTCTGTCTGTTCACAGCTATGGGCTGCCCCATTCCTGGGATCTTCATTGACACTGACTCCACTGGGCCCTTGCACGTCCTCAGCCCTGGGCGTTTGCTCTCCTCCCCTCGCCTTTGCATGGGCTGATGGCTCTGCCTGGATCCTCTTCCTCTTCTGGTGGCCTGGCTACCCCTGCTAGTCATTCTGATCCCAGCAGAAATATCACTTCCTCCAGGAAGCCCTCCTGATTGCCCTATGCTCTACTGACTGCCTTGCTCTGCTGCACAGCCTGCTGTCCCCTCCCCAGAGCGTTGAATCTGTCCTGCTCAGGTCCCTGTTAAACCGTCTCTGCACCCATCCAGCCCCACCTCCGCTGCAGAAGCCAACTTCCCAATCCCCTCCTCTCTCTTGCAAAGGAAAATGGAATTTGTCCATCTTGACTTGCTTTGGGAGAAGGAAGCGGCCACGAGGCCTGTGTTTGGTCATCTCTCTGCCCCTGTCTCCGCAGTCCTCATTGGTGCAAACTCCAGGGCCTGGCCAACCTCAGGAGGGGGTTCCCAGTGTCCCAGACAGGGGTTGGCCAGGGCTGAGCGTACCTAGGGTAATGTTTTCGTCAAGGTTCTCCAGACAGGCAGAACTGATAGGAGGTATATCAGCAGAGGGGTGTGTGTGTGTGTCTGTGTGTAGAGAGAGAGAGAAGGGAGGGGACTTATTAGGGCCTTTGGCTCACTCTATCACAGAGGCTGAGAAGTCCCACGATCTGCCATCTGCAGGCTGGAGAACAGGAGAGCCAGCAGCGTGGCTCAGTCCAAGACCCGAGGCCTTAGAACCAAGGCAGCCAGCGGTGCAACTCTCAGTCTGAGGACAAAGGCCCAAGAGCCCAGGGGCAAAGGCTGAAGAACTTGAAGTTCTGACATCCACGGGCAGGAGAGGGAGGCGTGTGGCTCCAGAGGAGAGAGCAAGAATTTGCCCTTCCTCTGCCTTTCCGTCCCCCAAGCCCCCGGGTGATCGGATGGTCCGGTCCACGTTGAGGGTGGATCTTCCCCACTGCGCCCACCGACCCACATGCCAGTCTCCTCCAGAAACGCCCCCGCAGACACACCTGGGGCGGCCCAGTCATTGCAATCAAAAGCAAAACCACCCAGGTTTCTTTTCCAACAGAAGAGGCACGGGCTCAGTGACTACTGAGGACCGAGAATAATTAATGCTTTAACACTCCCTGGGTGTCCCTTAATCTAGTCGCACTGACTCTTAAAATCAGCCTTCGCAGAGGCCACAGGGATGCAGGATAAACAAATCCTCCTTAAACACAGCTCTCATGGCCAGGGTCCTGGATTTCCATCCTGACTCTCCTCTAGCCTAGTGTGTGACCTGGGCAAGTCACTGCCCTTCCCTGGGTCTCAGAGGATGCAGGTGCACATGCTGACCATGTGATCTGGGCAGGTGCCCTCACCTGAAAGTGGGAAGATTGCTGGCGCCCCGCAGGGCGTTGTGAGGAGCAGATGAGACAGCGCAGGAGGGGGACACAGCCCCTTAAACTCAGGGAGAGACTCCGCCACCTTCTCCAGCCACCCCTTCCAGGGCCCCGCTCTCTCTGGAGCACATCACTGAGGGCGGAAAGTGGGCCTGGGCTCCAGGGAGCTGTGCAGGTGGGAGAGTGCAGGTGACCCGGCTGCTTTAGCTGGAGGCAGCACCGACAGACTCACATCACTTCCCCGCATGTCACAGTCTGGAACTGAAGCCATGAGCACCAGTTAGGAGCAGATAATGACAGACAGCCCGACAGCGAAACGGTGCGAGCCCGCATTGCGATGGCCCCGCGGAAGTGCCCGCGTTTCCGCACGCACAGCCGTATCTCATGCTGCCGATGAGATACATCGGGAGCCACAACTCTACAAGAGTTCATGAATTTCCTAGAATCAGCACTCGTTTCATATCTTCCATTAGACAGAAGAATGAGCAAGAGATACTGACATTGCAAAGAAAACAAAAGGGGGAAAAAAGGAAGGGCTCATACTGCCGGAATTCTGCCTTTTCCACAGTGTGTCTTCAAAGCATTTGCTGCATTTTTCCAGATTGTCAGGATGAGCCCCCCGATGGGGAGAGTGGGGGAGGGCGGCGCAGCCTGGGTTGCTCACAGAGGACAAAGAGGGGCCCTGGCTCGACTGCACTGCCATCGTTAATCAGGCAGAGGAAAACAGCAATTTCGGTAGGACTCGCAAGGTCACGAGCGCAGAGAATCCATTTCAGCCCATCAAGCTTGGACCAGACCTGCCCTCCCGAAGCTACACGGGAGACAGGAGATGGCAAAGGGCAGGAGAGGGACAGCCACGGGCCCCCAGGATTCTGGAGGGGACACCAGGAGTGAAGGGTAGTTGTGGAAATAACGATCCCTCCTGTGGGTCCAGGACTTCACCCTCTAAAAGGTGCCCCCAGACCCCCAGCTTGGGATGACTCCCCCTGCCTTTGATCAAGCCAGTCCTCTGTGCCAGGCACTTCCCAAGGATTATCTCCCTGAGTCCTCACCATGACTTGGAAAGCAGTGCTATTATGATTCCATTTTGCAGATGAGAAAACTGAGGCTCAGGGAAAGGGAGGGACTTGCCTGCAATTGCATAGGCAGGAGGCAGTGGGGCAGAACACAAGTCCTGGATGAGTGAGCGTGGAGCCCCTACTCCTGACGGATGGGGTATCCTCGCAGGAGTGGTCAGGGAGGGATCACATCTGTCAGGCACTGGGACGGGCATGTCAGTATTTCAGGTCATCTTACTCCCCTCTGTGGTCCTGGGAGGGGGCATTCTTATCGCCATCCCGGCTCAGAGCAGCGCGGTCACTGGCCCGGGGCCACAGAGCCGTGCATGCGGGGCAGGGTCCAATTCTCTCCACTCACTCCACATCCAGGAGCCCTTTGCTGCAGAAAGTGGCCTCTGGAGTGCAGCGCCCCCTGGGCACTCTGCCCCTCTCCGTCCTGTGCCCCAGCCCATGGGCTCCCCCTCCCCCAGGGCTGCTGCCCAGCCCCCTCCTGGGCTGGCTCTGCTTCCCAGCGCTGCAGAGCTCTCCCACTGTCACCGTCATGTCACTGCAGTGTCTTTGCCTCCTCTGAGGGGAGTCCCTGCTGCTGGGCTAGCGGAAGCGGGGCCATGCCCCTCCAGGCAGTGCGAGCTCTATCAGGCGCCTCCCAGAGACAGTGCACGGCTGCAGCGTCCAAACACAGGCTCTTAAGAGCTGGACCTCGGCTACAACGGTGCCCAGAGGTGTGATGTCCTGGCCAGGGGGCAGAGGCAGCAGGACAAAGAGGGTCTCCCATCTGTGGCGGGGTCCCTGACTCACTGTGTGAGCTTGGACAAGTGGGGCCGCACCACCTGGCCCCTGACCGGCACCTCACTCTGCGGTTACGGGGCTGGGCATTTCCAGCTTTCCTGGCCCCAGTTCTTTTCGAGTCCCTGAGCCCTTGATGAGGGACGTCATTACCTTTCCACAGTCCAGGCTGGCCCGGACCCCTGGGACGTCAGGGAGCCCACGAGAGTCCGAACGAGGCCTGAAGTCCGGGCTCCTGTGCCTTAGAGCTGCCAGCTCTCCCCTCCTCCCCCCTCCACACACCAGGTAGCGCCTCATACCTGCCCCACCCTTACATCCCTAATCTCTGAAGCCCCGGCCCTGCGTGGACCCACCTGGTCCTTTCTGAAGCTTCCGAGCCTTTGCCCCTTCACTGTCACGTGTCACCCCCAAACCGACACTGGGCACGTCCTTCCCAGCTCCAACCCCTCCTGCCTTTGGTGGTGACTCAACTGCACCCTCCTCCTCATTCCCCAGGAAACAGCGTCCCCTGGCCTGACCTGGACCCCAGGACACCCCTGCCCCTACCCAACCCTCATTGCGGCCCCAAATACCAGGCCCCACAGAAAGACCTGGTGGTCTTCCGCGTAGACTCCACGACCAAGGAGTTTAAAGCCAGAGCCCCACCCTAAGGAGCCGTCCTTGAGCTGGGACCCACCGTGTTTGCTTTTTCTCCCTCCCTGTCAGGCAACTATCTGGAGGGGATCGTTGATTTCATGCGACCAGAACCCCAGATGTGTTCCTGCTTTGGCTGCGTTTCAATGGTCTTCCTACAGCCAGTTTCTTCTGTCTTTTTTCCAGCCTCCAGCCTCCAGCCTCCAGCCTCCCCTTGGCCAAGGCCTGCCTGTTCTCTTCCTAGCGCTTCCTTTTACAGTCCTGTACTTCGCTTTTGGTCCCAGCAAAGTAAGCCTCCAGCTTTGCAAAAAGTCCATACTCTCTAGCCTTGGGGGGCGGCTCCACACCCTTCTTCAGCCTCCTCCCAGCCAGACACTGACTCCCCGATTTCCTGAGCCCTAGAGGAAGATGAAATAGCGTGTTTTTTGTGGGAGAAGCTCTCTCCCCGTGGGCCTTAATGCGGCTCTCCCTCAAGTCCATGATCCAGCCCCACAGGGCCCACTTGCCACATCTGCCTGTAAATGTGCTCCCCAAGGACTGATGTGGGCCAGGAGGTGTGACAACCATCATAACAATGTCGACGGGAGCCACCGTCCCTGCTGCATTCACTCTCGGACACAGCCTGTGCCTCACAATAACTCTAGGAGGAGAGGGACGGGTTTGGAGTGTGCCACCGTGGCTAGGCGCACCCTCGTCCCCTTGTGTTCTGTGTGTCCTACTAGCATGGTGTGCGGTGGGATTGCTCGCGAGTGGTGGTCCAGAAGGGGTCTTTTGACCCAGTGCAAAGGATTCGGGCCTGTAATTGCTCTCTGTTCCCTCCAGATCTGTCTGTCTGTCTGTCTGTCTCTCTCTCTCTGTCTCATCTCCTGCTGTTTTACTCCTCTGAGTGAGCCCCGACTGATCGATACAAGGAGGGATACATCAGTCTCCCTAGTCCACAGATGATGTCATTGACGTGTGGGATTCTAGTTTCACAGGTTTACAGATGGAGTGGAATTTTGCCCCACTATATGAGAGTCTCCTCTGATACCTGTTTCTGGCTGATTTAGATGATGAGATTTGGGACTTTTGAGCTGATGAGATTTAGAGAATTTAGAGATTTCGCACTTAGAGTTGACGCTGTAATGGGGTGCCACTTTGGGGAATGTTGGGACGGGTGAGCGCAGTTTGCACGTGGGATGGGCGTGAGTCTTTGGGGCAGAGGGCAGACTGCGGTAGGTGGAATGATGGCCCTCCGAGACGTCCACCTCCGAACCCCTGGAATCTGCATGTACGTTACCTCCTCTGTCAAAAGGGACTTTGCAGGTGTGATTAAACAAAGGACCTTGAGACGGGGGGGTGATCTGGGATTTTCCAGATGGGCTTCACGTGATCACAGGAGTTCTTCCAAGGGAAAGAGGGAGGCGGGAGAGTGGGAGGAAGAGACGCGATGGCAGAATCTGAACTCAAACGATGTGGGGTCCTGAGCGAGGATGTGGGCAGCCTCTGGAAGATGGAGAAGGAAGCAAAGGAAAAAGAAGGGAAAAAAGCAAGGTCTCCCAGAACCTCCAGAAGGACTGAGCTGCACCGACCCATTTTAGGCCCCTGATCTCCAGAACTGTAAGACGATAAATTTGTGTCATTTCAAGCCATTAAGCTTGTGTTGGTGACTTGTGATAGCAGCACAGGAGACTAATGCAGATGTTGGTGCCTTCGCGTGTTCCTGATCACAGCACATACATTGATGAACCAGTGGGGGTTCATGTCTAACCAGACACTCACACAGCAAGCAGAACCCCCCACCCCAGGTATACAAACACACTCCTTGTTGCACCAGTGAACACGTGTCCCTGTGTGCACTGAAAGGCCTCATGTGTACGTGGATGCATGTGCCGGTGTACACCAGGGACGCTGTCCCCTGCACACAGCTGGCCCTGGTCCCCAGGTGTTCTGGATCCAGCCTGGTACTGGGCTCAGTGATAGACCTGTTTTCAGTAAACCAGTACACCCCTGTCTAGGAGGCGCATTCCAAACGCAGGGGTGCTGCTGCTGAAACGCTCACCAACGAATACGCCCTTCACACCTCCTCCCTCAATAACGCGGTTCCGCGAGCACTGGAGACACTCGCAAGCTCTATCCCTTCCTGCTCTGAATCTGATTCGCCGTTTGACAGAGACCCTAAAACGGTGGTGTGCTGGCTCTGATTCGCCAATTTCCGTGGTGTAAATGTTTCCATGACAGCCAGTTTCAAGCTGCAGCGGTTTAACACTGACTCACACGATTCCTGAATCATCAGCGTCTGATTCTCAGCCGGCTCACCTGAGCCAGAGCAAGCTGGCTCCAGGGCACATCTCCTGTCCAGCCGGAGAGTCAGCCTCCCTCCAGCAACAGAAGAAGACAATAAACTGCAATTGTTTTTGCTTAATCAGCTCCAAACACGGAAAGACAGTGGTGATGAAAGGCGGTTTCAGGGAATGTGAATTACAGGCTCTGGGAGCTTCATGACCCTCAGTTCCTGTCTTATTTGTCTTATCTTTATTCATTCCTGCAAATTAAATCAGCACCGTGTTTCTAATCTTGTTCTCCCGGCAGAATTAACAGCAGCAGCAAAGGGCCGTAATGGGGGTGTTTACACACTTTTGACCCCTGCTTCCTTTTGAATGTTCCGTACCCCGAAAATGCCAGGCAAGCCCCCCTCCTGGGAATGTGGCTGGGGGCGTTGCGTGGGACACTTGCCTGTTCCTTATCCAGAAGGCAGAGGAGTCTGCAGTGCCAGAGACAGTGGCACTCCCCCAGCCATGGGAACATTCTGTGCCTCAGTTGTGTCACCAGTGAAATGGGCCCAAATCTGAAATGAGTGCGAAATGCACAAGCCCCAGGGTCTAGGATTTTAAATATGGGCTGACTTCCAACATGATGCTAGTGAACTCAAAACCTGACGGCATGGAGGACAAAGAGAGAAAAAGAGCAATTTGGTCAGAGGGGCCACTTTTTAAGCTCGGAAGGATCTCTGAGGCACCTTGTAGCCCTGTGATCTGAGGACCTGCCACTCCAGAGGTTGCCAAACCCGTCTGCACACTCACCTGGGAGACGTGTTAAAATACGCATTCCCGGATCACAGAACATACCTCTCCAGGACCTCAGCTTGGGAACCTTCATTTTCCAGAAACTCTCCCCCTCGTGCTGATACAGCTGGTCTCCAAATAAGGGTTTAGAACCCACTGCTCTGATCAAAGCTTCCTAACCTGGGCCACCCAAATCCTGTGGCAGACAAGACACGTTGTCACCAATATCAGGTCTCTTCTTTCTGGGTGCGTGACGACTACACTTCCCAGCTTTCCTTGCAGGTGGCCTTGAGCCCATTCCAGCCAATGGAGAAGGGCGTGTGTCGCCTCCGGGCCTAGCAAGGGAAACGTGCCTGCAGGCCCTGCGGGCTCTCTCTTCCCTGTTGTTGAAGAGTGTGGAGGCTGCTTGTTGAAATGGTTGAGACACAAGATCAAAGTAGCCCAGATCCTTGGGTCACCTGGGACAGTGGCCCCTGGGTGTCACCTGCCATATGGTGGAGTTTATCAGGGAAGAAAGTAAACTTTGGGTGTCAAATTACTGAGATTTGAGTGTTGTTTGTTACTGCAGTGTAAGCCTAGCCTATTCTAATATAGACCCCTTGAAACTCCAGTAATTCTGCCCAGGGAAGTGCCCATCTGCCTGTGACGTTTTATGTGGGCACTTCCCTGCTCTGGTCCCCTCGTCTCCTTGAAGTCTAGGAACCATCGGTTCTCTCTGTGACCAGACATGTGACAGAGGTGACATTTCCCTCCTGGTTGCTGCTCGTCCCCACACCCCTGCCCTTCTGTGCTGGCGTCTGTAGCCCCACGTTCTCCCCCTGCCCCACGCGGAACACCCCAGCTCTCTGGGCTGGGCCTCAACCCACCAGCAGAAGGTGTCATAACTGTTACGCCCACACAAGTTGAAGGGGCTCGGGGGAATTTGGTTATCCCTGAAGCTCAGCACAGACCTCCGGTTAAGAACTTCCGCTCCTTGGGGCTCGTGGGGAAAGTCTCCAGGCCTCACGCGGGTTCAGCGCAGAGCACTGAGAGGACCTCAGTTAGAGCCTGAGCCCAAGTTTGGAAACCTCAGGCCTGGGTTTGGGCTGTGTGTGGCAGTCACCGAGGGGCCCTGTCCTGACTCCCTTGCCCTGCTCCTCCCCAGGACTGAGCAGGTAGAGGCACAAGGGCTTGTTTCCTCCCAGCACGAGGCTCGGCTAACGCCAGTCTCTGGTGCGTCCCACGGGTCAATGGAAACTTAGATCCGAGTCACAGTCTGAGGCTCCCCGGACCCACCCTGCTTGTCCCCTTCTGTCACAGGTCTTACTCACAAGTAAAACTCCTGCCCTCCAAATTCCCTCTCAGTGTCTGCTTCCAGAGCGCCTGGGACGACGAACGTGACGTGGCTGCCCCCCCCAAATGCTTCTCTGAGCCCCAGAGTCATAGCACACGCCTCCGGCCTGCGCCCGTCTCCAGGGCTGCAGCTGGAGGGAGAACACCAGACCCTGAAGACCCGGGGTTCCTTCTGCCCGAGTCTCTGGTCTCTGCAGCTTGGCCAAGGGGAGGCCCCCAGGTCACCCAGGCCTGGCTTCGAACCCAGGGTCTGCCCCTGGCGGGCTGTGTGAGCCTGCCAGCCTCTGCTGTGTGGGTGCACGTGCGTGCACACTGTGTGCTTCCCTGTGTGTGCACGGGGACCTCCTTCCCAGGGTGTGCACACAGCACCCCTCACTGTCTCTCTCTGATTCTCAATGCATCGATTAGTTTTCGCTCTCCCGTTGCTCATTCCTCCCACCCCATGTTTACTGCTGGTATCATCATGGAAACCTGGAAGTCTCAAACCAGACAGCCTCACGTTCCAGGGGGGGATGAATCAGTTTGGACCGGCAAGCAGCTCTTGGCTGTGCACAGGGGAGGAGGGACATGTTGCCAATCCAAGGGGGGCCATGAGTCACACTGTCCAGATGTAGCGGGAAAAGCACTGGACTCAGAGCCAGAGAATCAGAGCACAAGCCCTGCCTCTTCCACTTCCTGTGTGACCTCGGGCAAGTCACTTAACCTCTCTGACCTCAGTTTCCTCACTGGTAAGATGGAGCTGTTGTAAAGACTGAATGAGTTAGTAGCTGTAGGACTGGAAGCCCAGTACACAGTGTGGGGGGCAGGACACGGCGTGGCCAAAGGCCCACAGGTGGCCCCTGGACTGAGGAGCCTCTGAGAGCCCCCGGCCCCCTACCACCCCAACTAAAGAAGGAGCTGCGGGGGCTTCCTGGAGGCGTGTGCAGAGGGCAGGCTGGGGCCATCACACAGGCTGCGGGGACGCAGGTGGCAATGCTGGCGCCTCCCTCCTGGGCCCAGCTCCGGGTCTGTCCCTGCCCTACGCCCCAGATGCTGACAGTCCTTCTCCCGCAGAAGGGCCACCCCCACGGAAGTAGAAAGTTCACGTGTCACTGACCCCTTACAACCAGGCTATGAGGGCACCGTTACCACCCCATTGTACAGATGAGGAGGCCGAGGCTCAAGCACACACTTGGCTCTGCCCACCCTGCTCCCAGGCTCGGGGCCCCTCCCTCTGGGGGTCTCTGCCACAGCCAGTCCCTCCGTCCCTTCCCCCTTTCTGGTGTGTAAGTACCCCCATCCCTGCCCTGCCTGCCCCCCATGACTCCTGCTCTTTCCTTTACACCCCAGGTCCTGACTCAGTGTCAAGGGTTACCTGTCCCTGTTGTCCTCTCTGTCTGGGGCTTTCTCTGTGTCTCCTTCTGTCTCTCTCTGACTCCGTGTGTGAACGTGGGTATGTGTGTTTCTGGATGTCTCTGTATGCATCTCTGTCTCTGTCTCTCTGTCTCTCTGTCTCTCTCTCTCTCACACACACACACACACACACACACACACACACACACACACACACCCCTGTTTTTCCCGCTGGCTCCTGGCCCCTCTCCCGGCTCCTTCCCGCTGTCTGGGCGCCTGGCCCTTCCCTGGGCAGCAGCTCCGGGCTGGCCGGGCTCCAGGGCTGGCGGGGCTCCAGGTGTCTGTTTCCCTCTGGCCTGGGCACAGGAGCCCCTGGGTGTGGGGAGGAGGGCGGAGAGCCAGGACCCCGCAGGAGGGTCCTGCCTGGACCTGGGAGGGAAGGATGGTTTACAAAGCCCGGACATTCCAAGCATGTCCCTTGTCGTTTTCTCTGGTTTCTCTCACTGGCCGGTGCCTCCCTCTCTTCCCCGCACCCCTCGCCAACACCCCAAAGGCCACCTGGCCAGACCATGGGATGTCCGTGGGGCAGGGCTGGCTGGGTGCGGAGCTTCAGACAGGCGGCAGAGGGAGTAGGGGGCAGAGAACCTGCAGCAGGGCGCCCCTCAGCCCCTGAACTTATCCAGCCGCCTCCAGCTGCTCCCAGGCACCTTCTCCACGGAGACCCCCGAGGCCTCCTTTGCACGTGGGTCCTTGGGCAACCATCCCAACGTGTCCCTTCACTGTGGCCTTTGGTACGGGGAAGCTAGCGTGTGTATTACGCCATGTTTTGCAGATGGAAAAACTCAGCAGAGAAACAACTTGCCTGAGGTTGCTCAGCAGCTGGGGGCAGAGCCTGGACCCAGGCGTCCTGACTCCCTTCCTGAGAGTTCCAGAATCCCCTGGGTCTCAGCCCCGACCCCACCTGGACTCTTCCCTGCCAGGTGCCGCTTTGGAGCAGTGGGGGAAGAGTGGGGAGGGTCTTAAGGGCTTGGAGTGCCCAGTCAGTGCGGAGGGGGCATGGGCCCTGCTGTGGGGTCAGAGGCTCAGGGGTAGGGTCCTGGGTGGGGTTCCATTGCCCCAGGTTCAAGGTCAGCTCTTCCTCTGACGAGCTGTGTGAACTTGGCTGAGGTGCTCAACCTCTCTGAGCCCGCTGCCTCATCTGTTACTGCGGGACGTGGTCATGCCTGCTCCAACAGATGTGGTCGGGATACAGTGAGACAATGGCTGGAGAGCGCTAAGCCTGGTGCTTAATAAATGCTCATCCTTGCTGTAAATGAGCTGGTGGCTATAGCCTTGTCCCACACTCCTCTTCTACCACGTTCTTAACAACGCTTTGAACAGATGGTGTCACCGCAGTTGACGGATCCAGGGCTGGAGCAGAGAAGGAACTTGCCCAAGGCCACACAGAATTTCATGGCAGAAGACAGAGCTTCCAGCCCAGGCTGACTCCATCCCACGCACCCTGTCCTCTGCCCACGCTGAGAAAGGCTGTCCTCGGCATGTTCTTCTCAAGAGTCATCTGACAAACTTCCACTGAGGGAGCGCACTGGAGGGGAAACCTGCAGTCAAGTCTGGCTGCGTCCAAGCAGGTGCAGGGGCCCAGCGCAGACGGGAGCTGGGCGCAGATGGGCCCAGAAGCTCCAGATGGTTCCCGGAGCCTCCAAGGACTCAGCCGACATCTGGCCCCAGCCTGTCTCCTACATCTGCCCTTGAGGCTTAGCACCCCTCCAGAGGAGGGGCTTCTGGGGCAGGGCGAGCTCAGGGTGACTCCTGGCTCCAGGTAAGTTTTGAAGGGAAAGACTGTGGAGAAGCCATGCGAGGGGGAAGCCCGTGTGACTTTGCCCGTGTGAGGAGAATGGTGACATCATGCATTGCTAACTTTTCTGTACCAGCCGCTGTGCCGAACACTTGGCGTGTGCTATCCTGTGCCCACGTTTCCTCACCTGGGAAATGGGGTTGAGGATGTCTGTATTTGAGAATTGTTTCAATTACTAAGTAATAACATAAAAGCAAATGGAGCTAATATTATAAAATGTGTCACTTTGTGCCAGGCACTATTCCGAATGCTTACAACTGAATTAGTAAGCGCTGAATCTGGGTTGCAAATAGGTAGGCTGTTTCCGGAGTCTGTGCTCCGAATAGCTGTGCCAACATGAATGTAAAGTACCCAGAACAGGGCCTGGAATGTTCTCACATCAGCCTTTCTCCCCGTGTGGTCTGCACACAGCACTTTATCAGGGTCACCTGGGAAGAGGAGGCCCCGGGTAAGGGGGTCTCTATGTGAATTATAGATTCTCCAGTCCTACCTGACACCCACTGGACAAAAATCGCTGGGGCCTGTGGAGTGGCATTTGGAATGGACACATGCACCCTTAGCCAGATTCTTAATCTTCCTAAAGATTTAGACTCAGGGACTAAGTGTGCGATGGAAGCAGTTGTGAGTTTAGTTCATAAGTCTTGAGGCCTAACAGCTAGAGCCCTGGGTTCTAGAGCGAGCCCTGCCACAAACAGGCTGCAGTGCCATGGACTCACATTCCCTTGTCTCAGTTTTCCTTTGTGCATAGCAGGGATCCTGGTCCCCATGCTGCTCACCTCACAGAAGGTGGTGGCAGCTGTGGCTATTGCCTGGGAACCATGCAGGAAACCCCAGGTCACCCCGACACGAGACCCCATTCTAGCTCTGTTGCTGATGCCATTTTCATTTCCCTGTTGTCTCTTTTACTATATTTAAATTTATTTTTAGTCGTTGCCTTGGAGATTACAATGAACTTATTAGTTTAAAACAATCTAGTTCAGATTAATACCAATTTAATTTCAATAGTATATAAAAGCTTTGCCCCAATAAAACTCCATTACCTCTCCCTTTCTTTGTGCTATGATCATCGCACAAATTATCTTTCTACATTATCATTCCATCAACACAGATTTGTAATTACTGCTTAGCTTCAGTTGTATTTAAAATCAGACATGAGAAGAAGAGAGTCACATAAAATACATTTACACTGTCTTGATATGTACCTGTGTAGACACCTTGACCAGTGCTCTCAGTTTTTTCCTGTGGATTCCAGTTACTACCCAAAGTCCTTTCATTGCAGCCTGAAGCACTCCCCTTGGTATTCCTTGTAGGACAGCTCTGTTAGTGACAGAGTCACTCAGGTTTTGCTGATCTGGGAACATCTTAATTTCTCCTTCAGTTTTTTTCTTCTTTCTTTTAGAGAGACATGATCTTGCTATGTTGCCCAGGCTGGTCTTGAACTCCTGGGATCAAGTGATCCTCCTGATTCAGCCTCCTGAGTAGCTGGGATCACAGGTGCGTTCCACCGCACCTGGCCTTTCTCTCTCAGTTTTGAAAGATAGTTTTCCTCGGTGTAGAATTCTTGGTTGACATTTTTTTCTTTGAACACTTTGAATATGTTATCCCACTGCCTTCTAGCCTTCATGGTTTTTGATGAGAAGTAAGCTGCTAATCTGATTGAGAATTTCCCACATGTAATGAGTCATTTTTCTCTTGTTGCTTTCCAGATACTCTCTTTGTCTTTGTCTTTTAGACATTTTGACTATGTATGTCTAGTGTGCATTTCTTTGAATGTATCCTACTTGGAGTTCGTTGAGCTTCATGAATATGTAAGCTGATGTTTTTCATCGAATTTTGGAAGTTTTCTGCCATTATTTCCTCAATAATGATTTCCGCTCTTTCTCTCTTCTCTTTCATTCTGTAAGTCCCATTATGTGTATGTTGGTTTGCTTGATGGCGCCACATAAGTCTCTAAGGTTCTGCTATTTTTCTTCATTCTTTTTTCTATATATTCCTAAGAATGAGCAATCCCTATTGACCTATCTTCAAGTTCACCAATTTTTTTCTTCCACCAACTCAAATCTGCTGAGTCACTGCTGAAATTGTCATTTCCATTATTGTAGCTTTCAGCTTCAGGATTTCTATTCTATTTCTAAAATGTAATTTCTTGCTCTCTGTATATAGTGGTTTAAAAAAAAGTAAAAGTAATTTCCATCTCGCTGTTTGATGAGACATCATTTACATACAGGCCTCTAACCCTTTGGACATGGTTTCCTTTTGTTATTTGAACGTGTTTATAATGGTTATTTTCAAGTCTTTTTCTAGTAAGTCTAAATTCTGGGCTTTCTCAAGCACAGTTTCTACAGACTGCTTTTTTTTTTTACCTGTGTATGGGCCATATCCTTCTATTTCTTTGCATGTCTTGTAATTTTCTGTTGAAAACTGGACATTAGATAATCTAACGAGGCAACACAGAAAATCGGATTCCTAATGTTGCCCTTGGAGTTTACTGTCATTGTTGCTCCTGCTGCTCCTTCTTTGCTTGGTGACTTTACTAAGCTAATTCATTAAAGTCTGTATTTCCTGTTATGGGTGGCCACTGAAGTCTCCACTCAGATAACTTAGCGGTCTATGATTAGACAGATACTTCCTTAAATGCCTTGAACCAATAAGTCTCTCACTATTTGCCAAAGAATGTGATTTGGGGACAAACCTTCAACACTCTAGTAGTTTACAATTCTGCCTTAGCCTTGTACTTCCTGCTTACACAGGGCCTCAAGGTCAGCCAGAGGTGAGAAATCAGAACCTTCACAAGCCTTTCCTGGATATAGGCTTAGCCCTATATATGCACAAGGCCTTTTGAAACCCTAGGAATATGTTGAAATATTTCAAAGCCCCCTACCTATGAATATTTAACTTTCCAGATCCACCTTTGGGGGCTTTTGGCCAGCATCTTGTTTGCTTCCACTGGTATCACTGTCTCAAGCAGCTGCAGTGTCAAACATTTCTTGCTGATTGTTTTAAACAAACGCCCTGGAGATAGGACTTGCTTTAGTGAGAGAGCCCTGAATTGGTCCAGTAATGATAAGCCTGTGAACAGGGCTTATCCAGTGAACTGCCAGACAGGTACGAAGGTGACAGCTCTCTGGGTCTTTGGGATGAGGACCCATCCTGGTCTTCCCTGTAAGGTGCTGCTGGCTCTCACAGCCGCCGTGGTTGCGAGGCTGGTTCTTTTCAGAGCTACTGCAATGAGTTAGCAGAAGAGAGCAAGTTAAACCACCACAAAACTCTCCCTTCTTACTGAGATTCAGCTCTTGTGCTTGAACAGATGCTCCTTGGATTGTTGCGCGCCTTTGGTTAATTTCCAGAGTTTCTGAAAAAATTAATTTTGACAATCTTACCAGTGTTCTTTTTCCTTTTAAGGAGCAGCAGAATTTTTAGAGGTTTTACCATTCCAGAAGTCCTGTCTTAAAGGCAGCTATTCTTGCTATTATTTTTTATAATAGCTTTATCGAGGTATAATTCACATATCATAAAAATCACCCATTTAAACTGTGCAATTCAATGGTATTTAGTATATCATAGATATGCGCAACCACTGTAACTATCAATTCTAGAACATTTTCATTACCTCATAAAGAAATCCCATACCCTTCAGATATCAAACCCCTATTCCTGGTTGCCCCTGAAGCAACCATTAATCTACTTTCTGTCTCTGTAGATTTCCATCTTCTGGACATTTCATATAATGGAATAATATAATAGGTGGTATTTTGTGACTAGATTTTCTTACTCACATAATGTTCATTCATAAGTTCATTCATGTTATAGCATGTATTAATACTTCATTCCTTTTTATGATAAAAATAATATTCTGTTCTAGGAATAAACATTTTGTTTATCCACTAGTCAGTTAATGGAAACTTGGGTTGTATCCATTTTTTGGCTAGTATGAGTAAGGTTGCTATAAACATTTGTGGACAAGTTTTTGTATGTACATATGTTTTCATTTCTCTTGGACACATAACAAGGTGTAGAACTGGTGGGTCTTATGGTAACTCTATGTTTGACGCTTTGAGTAACTGCCCAGACTGTTTTCCAGAGTGGCTATTGTTTTGGTTATTCTGGGTCACTTGCAATTCCACATATATTCTAGAATCAGCTTGCTAATTTCTACAAAGAAGTCAGATGAGATACTAGTAGAGATTGTATTGAATTTGTAGATCAGTTTGAAAGTATTATCATCTTAACAATATTGAATCTTCCAATACATGAACATAGAATACTTATTCATTTATTTAGATTTTCCCTAATTTCCTTCAACAATGTTTGGTAGTTTTCATGGTGTGAATTTTGTACTTTTGTTACATCTGTTCCTAAAGATGTCATTCTTTTTGATGCTATTGTAAACAGAATTGTTTTCTAACTTTCATTTTTAAATTTTTCATTGCAAATGTATAGAAATATAATTGATTTTTATGTATTAATCTTATATCTTGAAACCTTGCTGAATTCATTTATTAGCTCTAATAGATTAGGATTTTCCATATACAAAGATCATGTCATCTGAAATTAAAGATAATTTAACTTTTTTTTTTCTATCTGGATGCCTTTTATTTCCTTTTCTTGTCTAATTGCCTTGGCTATAACCTTTCGTACAACATTGAACAAAAGTGGGTATGCCCACAGACACCTTGGTGGGGGGACAATGGTTTTTGCAAGGCTCTCTTTAACTATCTCTTTCCCTGACTAGGGAAACCATTTGTTAAGTGCCACTAGTTGCCAGCTGATTGCTCTGTTGTTTGCAACAATAATCTAGAGCATAAATTGCTTCACAGACAAATCCAATGAAATCTGGGCTTCTTTGAAGGGATAGTTCCAGAGATCAGTGTCTGAGATTTGTTCTCCCCTTAGGAGGGCTCTTTCCACCTGTTTCTTCCCCTGGTTGTCTCTGGCAAAATAGCTGGCCTCTGGTTTAACCTATATCTTCAAAGAATCTATCAATCTCTTCCCAATTGCCATTTATCACAACTTCTATTGATTTTGATAATTCCTTTAGACTTGAACTTCTCCATATTCTGTTGCAAATTAAGTCAGTTCCCTGGGGGATTGATCTCGTGCTCTCTATTCTATGCCCGGCTTCTCCCCATGAACACAATCTCTTAGCGTCAGCTGTGGTGGGGACAATGACACACATCTCTCTCAGTGACATCCCCCCCTTTGGGATCTGAATCTTTGGTGACTGGAGCAATAGCAGCCCCACATATGTTTTGAGCTTGTCTCTCTCAGTCAGTCTGGGACCCCCATCCCATGACCTGGGGCAAGGGCAATCAGGGCCCATTATTCTCAGGGACACTGCACCCAGGTAGAGCCATGGTCCCATGAGTGGGGGCTGGGCAGAAGAAGGGAGCTTTCAGCACTCAGCTGCACTTGCCTGGGACTCAGCCTTAGCAACGGATAGCCGGGGGCAGGATGAGAAATGCTGACATCCTGCCCTTCCTGGGAAGGTAGGTCTCCAACTGGGAGCTGCAGACAGAGGAAGCCCTGTATTCTTGGCTGTAATGATCTTGAGTGAAATTTTCATCTTGTGGAGCTGGAAAGAGGTGGGAAAAGTATAGACCTTGGCTCAAATATCACAGATTCTAATGGTTTTTATCAATTTTCAGCAGATTTTCTTGATTAAATGTTTCTTCATTTCCTATATGGCCATTTCTAAGGCTTTGGGTCTTCCATTGTTTTGGTTTTTCTCAACAGTTTTCATCAGTTTCATAGGAGACTGAGAGCTGCTGTAGAGCTGTAGAGCTGCTCATGGTATCAGGCTGGAAGTGGAAACCCCTTATTATTACTTTTTCACATTTCCCCTTGAACATGGTCTCCTCTAGGGTCCTCACTCTGAGGTACTGTCATCCACTGCATCACCCAGACAAGCATGCTTGGTGCAGCAGTTGTTGGTTTTGCTCACCTAGTACCGCAGGACTTGACCTTTCTTAACATGTGGTGGGACTGACATCCTGGTCCTCAGGCCTGCTGGGCCCTGCTAGGCAACCAGCTCTGGCAGGTTCACTGTGAGTGGAAATGACTTGTTTCAATTCTGGCCAGAGTAGTTTGATGCTGATGCGAGACACTCCACCACCACACCCAACCCCTAAAGTTGTCTTTCCCTCTGCCATGGGGACAGATAACTTTCCAGACAGTGGTGACTTCATCAGGGTGGTGTCTTGGGGGAAGGACACCTGGGACAGAGCCACAGCTGATGCCTGATGGACACGCAGCCTAAGCAAGAAATAGCCCTGCATTGTCTGAAGCTGCTGAGATGTGGGGACTGTTTGTTATAGCAGCAGAGCCTCACATATCCTGACTGATATATCCACGAAACCTGTAAGATTACTCCTTCACCAAGCGTGTAGAACCACATCTCTCTCAGATAACACAGGACTTGTGTTGCCAAGTGAAGTCAAGTCTCGTCACTTCTCTGAATTTCTAGAGAATCTCCCTTACTGATCTCCTGCCCCAAGTCTTGTTCCCTGCAACCTAGTCTCCTCATCAATCACATTAGTGACTATCTTACATTCCCCCAACAACCAACCTCGATGGCACCACCGGGCCCCTATAGCACTCTACACATGTCCCTGTTATGGCATTTAATATACTGCATTGTGGAAAAATTAATTTATTCCACAATTTTTATGTTCCAGGAACTGTGTCAGGAGCTGGAGTTACAGTGGTGAAAGAGAAGTCTTGGTACTTTCCATCATGGAGTGATGTTCTGGAAATTGAGACCAGACGTAGC
>CAUYSK010115908.1:0-36512 GCA_963575035.1 Avahi laniger
TGTAGTCCCAGCTACTTGGGAGGCTGAGGCAGTAGGATCGCTTGAGCCCAGGAGTTTGAGGTTGCTGTGAGCTAGGCTGACGCCACGGCACTCGCCCCAGGCAAGAAAGTGAGACTCTGCCTCAAAAAAAAAAAAAAATCATATTATCAGCAAACAGAGATAATTTTACTTTCTCTTGTCACATTTGGATGCCCTTTATTTCTTTCTCTTGCCTGATTGCTCTGCTAGGACTTCCAGTACTCTGTTGAATAGCAGTGGTGACAGCAGGTATCCTTGTTTTGTTCCAGGTATGAGGAGAATGTTTTCAACTTTTCCCCATTCAGTATGATGCTGTCTGTATTTCGTCATATATGGCTTTTATTATTTTGAGGTATGTTCCTTGTATGTGAAGATTTTTGAGGGTGTTTATCATGAGGGGATGCTGGATTTATTGAATACTCTTTTTGTATCTACTGAAATGATCATATGATTTTTGTTTTAAACTTTGTTTATGTGGTGTATCACATGCATGTATCACATGCATATGTTGAAACATGTTTACATCCTTGGAACAAAACCCACTTGACTGTGGTGAATTATTTTTTTGATGTGCTGTTGGATTTGGTTTGCTAGTATTTTATTGAGGATTTTTGTGTCTATGTTCATCAGAAATATTGGTCTATAGTTTCCTTTTTTTGTTGTGTGCTTTCTTGTGTCTAGTATCAGGATGATGTTGGATTCCTAGAATGTGATAGGGAGGATTCCCTCCTGGATCTTTTGGAACAGTTTCAGTGAAATTGGCACCAGTTTTTCTTTGCACATATGGTAGAATTTAGCTGTGAATCCATCTAGTTCTTTTTTTTAGTTGGGAGATTTTTTATTACTGATTAAATCTTGCTACTTTTTTGTCGCTCCATAAATTAATATAACTATATTAGAGACAGAAATGATCTCAGGAGTTTTGCAGGGCTTTTCCCTGAAAGAATACGTAAACATGTTAGTTTGTATATCAAAAGCTGCTTCACCTCAGGAGGGCATCTCAAAGGTCAGTGGCAGCTGCTTTCCAAGGTGATGCTGCAATCTCAAATCTGTGGTTCTCACCTGTCTTGAATGACAAAGCAGACCCTCAAGGAGCCACATGATGAGAGCTGATCAAAGAATGCCCACCCAACAGACAGACACCTGTGGCTAAAAGCAGTTAACCCAAAGGACAGTTCCTGCTTAAACTCCTGACTGTCTCAATTCACAACAACTAGATAAAGAAATATGGAGCCACTGTATCTCTGTTAAGTGATAAATTTACCTTAGAACTTAGAAGTTTGTCTTTGAAAGATTTTGTAACCATTCGTTCACATAGATAGAGTTAGTTAAGGGATCTACAGAAGCCTTTTGAAATACTTTTAACCTAAAATGAATTACCTGTTATTATGTAAATCTGTTACCCCTGGCAACCGATCACTGTACCTATAAATACCCATGTAAAACTTCACTCGTGGCCTTACAATTCAGATATTTGTAAGGACCCTTGAGTACCTCCACTTTGTCTTTTATCTGTATAAATTTATAAAACTATACCTTTGTCTCTGTGTATTCTTTTATTTCTATTATTTTCCATTTTCTATTATTTTCTTAGCCTTTGCAATGACCCCTACGTAAGGGACCTGATTTTTTGCTGGGAGCGTAGCTAACTCCCCCACTTATTATTGGTCTATTTATTAATAGATCAATTCTTTCTGATTCAATCTCAGGAGGTCATATGTTTTCATGAATTCATCTGTTTCCTCTAGGTTTTCTAGTTTGTGAGTATTTAGTTATTCATGATGATATTTTGTACTTCTGTGGAACCTGTTGTAATATCTACTTTTTCATTTCCGATTGTGTTTATTTGGGTATTCTGTCTTCTTTGGTTAGTCTAGCTAGTGACTTATCAGTTTTGTTTATCTTTTAAAAGAACCAATTTTTGTTTCATTGATTTCTTTTTTCTTTTTGGTCTCTATTTCATTTAGTTCTGCTCTGATCTTTGTTATTTATTTTCCTTTGCTAACTTTGGGTTTGGTTTGTTTTTGTTTTTCTAGCTCCTTGAGGTACAATGTTAGGTGGTTAATTTGTGATCTTATATTTTTTTGATGTAGGCAGTTAATGATATGAATTCCTTCTTAGCACTACTTTTTCTGTGTCCCAGAGGTTTTGGTATGTTGTGTTTTAATTTTCATTCATTTTATAAATTTTCTAAGTTTCTATCTTAATTTCTTCATTGACCCAGTGATTATTTAGGAGCATGTTGTTTAATTTCCTTGTACTTGTATAGTTTCTGAAATTCCTCTTCATATTGATTTCTAGCTATATTCCACTGTGGTCTGAGAAGATACTTGATATGATTTTGATTTTTAGAAAATTTGTTAAGACTTGTTTTGTAGCCTAACACATGGTTTATCTTGAAGAATATTCCATGGGCTGATGAAAAGAATGTATATTCTGTAGTTGTAAGCTAGAATGTTCTGTAAATGTCTGTTAAGTACATTCAGTCTAAAGTCCAATTTAAGTCCATTGTTTCTTTGTTCATTTTCTGTCTTGATGATCAGTCTAGCGCTTTGATTGGGGTATTGAAGTCACCTACTATTATTGTGTTGCTGTCTATATTCTGTTCCTGAATTGATCCCTTTATCAGTATATAATAATCTTTGTCTTTTTTTTTTTTTTTTTACTATTTTTGACTTAACATCCATTTTATCTAATATAAGCATAGCTACTTCTGCTTGCTTTTGGTTTTCATTTGCATGGAATATTTTTTTTCACCCCTTTACTTTCAGTCTATGTGCATTTATAGGTAAGGTGAGTTGCCTGTAAGCAGCATATAGTGGGGTCATGTGTTTTAATCCATTCTGCCAATCTATATCTTTTAAGTCAAGCATCTAATCCATTTATGTTCAAGGTTAATATTAATATGTGAGGCTTTGTTTCTATCATATTGTTAATTGTTTTCTACTTGTTTCATAAATTCTTTGTTTCTTTCTTTTCTCTTTTTGTCTTTGTGGTTTGCTGAACTTCTGTTGTGTTGCCATTTAATTCCTTTATTTTCCTCCTTTGTCATATTGCTTTGTTAGAACTTTGAGTTAAGCCCAAGATCTACATGGATCAGGGAGTTCTTATGTCCCCAAGATTGTAAAAGCTTGTCTCAGGGTGTGGAGCCCTGAGGGCTTCTTTCTTGCCATTTCAACATATCCAAAAGCTTCTCTCTGCTCTTAGCCAGTCCCTGGCCAGGCATGTTTCCCTGAACCCTCTCCTCACCCACTTTTGGTACTTCCCATTGTTTTCCTGGTGAATCCTAGCATTTTCTCCTAGACAATCTGTTTGAAATGTGTGAATCTGCTTACTATTTTGGTTCCTTTCTGTGGATGAGGCACATACTACCTGTGTCTAGTTGGCCATCTTACATAATTTTAATCTTAAATTTGTTAAGATTTGTTTTGTGGCCTAACATATCTACTCTGAAGAATATTCCATTTGCATTTGAGAAGAATGTGTATACTGCTACTGTTGAATGAAATATGCTGTATAAGTTTGTTAGGTCCATTTATTGTATAATGTCATTTAAATCATGGTTTCCTTATTGATTTTCTGCCTGGGTCATATATATCCATTGTTGAAAATGGGACATAAAAGTTCCATATTATTATTGCATTGCTCTCTGATTCTCCCTTTAATTCTATTAATACTTGTTTTATAAATTTAATGCTACTGCTGGGTGTGGTGTCTCACACCTATAATCCTAGCACTTTTGGAGGCCAAGGTAGGAGGACTGCATGAGGCCAGGTGTTCAAGACCAGCCTGAGGAAGAGCAAGACCCTGTCTCTACAAAAAAAATAAAAAAATTAGCTGGGCATGGCGATATGTGTCTGCAGTCCCAGATACTTGGAAGGTTGAGGCAGGAGGATTGCTCAAGCCCAGGAGTTTGCGGTAACAGTGAGATAGGATAAGGCCACTGCATTTTAGCCCAGGAGAGAAAGACCCTGTCTCAAAAAAAAAATTAGTGCTACCTTTATGGGTACATAAATATTTATAATTGTTATATCTTCTTGATGAATTGACCTCTTTATTGTAATATACTTACCTTTGTCTCTTGAGAGATTTTGAATGAATTTCTCTTTTGTCTGATATAAGTAAGCCACTACTGCTCTCTTTTGATTAGCATTTGTATGGAATATCTTTTTTACATCTCTTCATTTTCAGTCTATGTATGCCCTTAAAGCTAAAGTGAATCTCTTGTAGGGTGCATAATGTTAGGTCTTGTCTTTTTAATTCATTTAGCTACTCTGTGTCTTTTGATAAGTGATTTTAATCCATTTGCATTTAAAGTAATTATTGATTGGTATGGACTTACTATTGTTATTTTGTTAATTTTTTTCTGATTGTTTTGTAGTTCCTTTGTTCCTTTCTTCCTCTCTTGCTGTCTTCCTTTATGATATGTTCATTTTTTACAGTGATATGCTTTGATTCCCTTCTCTTTATCTTCTGTGTGTCTACTTGAATTTTGTTCTTTGTGGTCATCATGAGGCTTACATACAACATCTTATTGTTATAATAGTCTATTTTAAGTTGCTAACAATTTCACTTCAATCACATTAAAAAATTCTACACTTTTACTTCTCCCCCCAACATTTGATGTTATTGATGTCACACTTTACATGCTTTTATATTGTGCATCCATTAACAAATTATCTTATTAATAGTTACCTTTAATATTTTGATCTTTTAACTTTTATACTAGGATTACAAGTGATTTATACACCGTTTTTACAGTATTAGAGCATTCTGAATTTGACTATATACTTACTTTTATCAGTGAATTTTATATTTTCATGTGTTTTCATGTTATTAACTAATGTCCTTTTGTTTCAGCTTGCAGAACTTACTTTAACATTTCTTTTAGTGCAAATCTAATGGTGATAAACTCCCTCAGTCTTTGTCTGGGGAAGTCTTTATCCTTCATTTCTAAAGGACAAATTTGCTGGATAAAATATTCTTGGTTGGTAGGTTTTTTTCTTTCAGCACTTTGAATATATCATCTCACTCCCTCCTGGCCTACAAAGTTTCTACTGAGAAGTCCATTGCTAGCCTTATTGATACTTTCTTATATGTGATAGTCTTTTCATTCCCTCCTGTTGCTTTCAAGATTCTTTGTCTTTGATAATTTGGTAATAATGTATCTCATATAATATTCTTTGGGTTGATCTTGCTTGGAATTCTTTGACCTTCATGAATCTTTACATCCATATCCCTTTCTAGATTTGAGAAATTTTTAGCCATTATCATTTTAAATAGGTTTCTGACCCTTTTTCTCTCTATTCCTTCTGGAACTCTCATAGTTCACATATTCATTGACTTGACTGCATCCCATAGGTCCTTTATACTTTTGCTTTCTTCAATCTTTTTACATTCTTTTTTCTTTTTGTTTCTGTAATTTCAAATGATTTTTCATCAAATTCACTAATTCTTTCCTTGGCATGATTGAGTCTGCTCTTGAAGCTCTTTTATTTAAGTTTCAATTCTATAATTGTGTTTTCCAGCTCCCAAATTTCTGTTCTATTCTTTTGTATAGTTTCTATTTCTTTATTAGACTTCTTATTTTGACCATGAATTTTTATTCTGCTTTCATTTAGTTGTCTATGTGTGTTCTCTTGCACATCATTAAACTTCTTTAAGATGATTACTTTGAATTCTTTGTCAGGCAGCTCACAGATCTCCATATCTTGGGGTGAGTTAGTGGAGCTTTGTTTTATTTGGTGGGGTCAGGAAAAATCAGGTTTGCCTGATTCTTCATGATCCATGCAGCCTTGTGTTGGTGTCTATGCATTTGAAGGAACAAACATCTCTTTAAAGACTGGTTTCAGCAGGCTGATGGGATTGCCTTCAGAATTGTAGATGAGGGGGTTTGGAACCAGATGATGTGGCTGCTGCTAGGTCCACACTGAAGTCTGCTGTAGTAGGCCTGTTACCAGGGGCTTGAGTAAGCATGGATAATGTCTAGTCCCTGAGCAAACTGTACTGCCTCCAGTGCTTTGGTCAATAGAGCTAGCCCTGGGACAATGGTCCACTTCAGGGTCTGCAGTTGAATCCATAGACAGCATGCCTATCACCAGGTATGTGGACAGATGTGGCTCCCTCCAGGTCCCTGTGAGTGCTACTGCAGCCTCACTGGGTTTTTCTAGGCAGAAAGGACTGGCCCTGTCTACTGCTGAGAGGGGATGAAACCAAGTAACATGGTTATTTGAGGGTCTATGCCTGAGACCAAGTTCTGCACACCTGTCTCACACCTGTCTCTTTTAGGTTCCTGCTCAACTATGGTTGAGCAGGGCTAAAGCCCAAGTCACAGTACTTTTTTTTTTTTTGAGGCAGAGTCTCGCTCTGGGCTAGAGTGCCATGGCGTCCACCTAGCTCACAGCAACCTCAGACTCCTGGGCTCAAGCAATCCTTCAGCCTCAACCTCCCACGTAGCTCGGACTATAGGCATGTGCCACGATGCCTGGCTAATTTTTTTCTACTTATTTTTAGTTGTTTGGCTAATTTCTTTCTATTTTTAGTAGAGACAGGGTCTCGCTCTTGCTCAGGCTGGTCTTGAACTCCCGACCTCAAGCGATCCTCCCGCCTCTGAGTAAAAGAAGTCAATCTTAAAGGGCTACATATTATATAATTCCATCCATAAGACAATTTGGAAAAGGCAAAACTATGGAGACAGCAAATAGATCAGTGGTTGCCAGGGGTTGTGGGGGTAGGGATGAATAGGTGGAGTACAGAGGACTTTTGGGGCAGTGAAATTACCTCTGTATGATATTATAATAGTGGATACATGTCATTATATATTTGTCAAAACTCACAGAATATGCAACACTAAGAGTGAAACCTAATGTAAAGTATGGACTTTAGTGGACATATAATGGAGGTTCATTAATTGTAACAAATGTACTGCTTTGATGTTAGATGTTGGAAGTGGGGGAGGCTGTGTGCCTGAGGACAGGAGGTAAACATGAACTGAACTCTCTGTACTTTCAGTTCAATTTTGCCGTGAACCTAAACTGCTCTAAAAAATAAAGCCTACATAAAAAATACCACCCAGTAGCTTTCAAAATCCCCAATTCCTAGGCCACAGCCAAAATCAATTTAAACCAGGATATACGGCATGTGATCTAGGCATCAGTAAGTTTTTAATAGATCCCATATAATCTCAAAGTACAGTAAAGGTTGAGAACTACTGCCTTGGAGAGTGCTACTTCTATAGCAGTGGATCTCAGTTAGAGTTAGATTAGACTCACCAATTAAATCTCAATTACAGTTAGATTAAAATTGCCAATTTAAATCACCTGGACACTTTCAAACCTCTGTAGATCTGCGATCCCTACTCTCTGCACTGTGGCCTGGTACCGAGCCATGACCTTTTAGGAAATAGGCCACCCACCACTGCCCGGGCTCCACACTACTCTCCAACCCACCCATGACACCCCACCCCGCAACCCATGGTCCATGGAAAAACTGGTCCCTGGTGCCAACAAGATTGGGGATTGCTGCTGTAGATGACCAGACCCCATGTGCTGAAATTTTGATTCAATTGTTCTGGGGCAATGCCTGGGTATAATATTTTTAAAAGCTCTTTAGATGATTCTAATATACAAGGTAGAGAATCACTGATCTCAAGAAGCGTCAATTCCTAGAAGATATGCTTCAAACTCTCCAGTCCCGTACACATGGCAAACATTACCAATCATGCCGAGAACTCTTTCCCAGTAAGCCCAGATGGGGCCTTGGAATCCTTCTGTACTCAGCCAGTCGAACGGGCATCAGTAATTGATCAGAGTTCCCAGTAGAATCCCCTTGGGCATCTCTGCTCTACAGAGTGACTCCATCTCCAAACCAGAGATGGCTTTGTTGGACCCTATTGCCCCATTCCTGCTTCCATCACTGTGACTTGGGAGGTCTGACATTTTCATAGGAGAGCTCCGCAAGGCCGTTACTCTGTGACAGCTGTTCAGACTTTAGGACAATGCTGTACATTCATGCTGTGCCTATAATCTTCAGATCTCGAGGACATTTTGCAAACATTAACTCATTTGTTTGAAAATGCCTGGCGTTACGAGGACTAATGAGATAATGTTTATGAAACACTCTGTGTTCCCAAGATGAAAGACAGCATGTTATTCACGTAAAAGGCCAATTGAGAGGCCTCTGAAAACTCTCGCTGGAGTTGGCTGCCTTTTTTGTTGTGCCGTGAAACTCCTTGAAGTCCAGGGGCAGGCCACGCCACCATTCTTTAGAGGAGGTGCAGAGATGTGGGAGGGGTAGCAGTAAGAACAGCCAGCAGCGCTCCAGCCTTTGTCACTCTCTGGTTTTGTTATTTTGAGGAAGTTTCTCAGCGTCCTTCAGCTTATTTGCCCTCATATTTCCAATGGGAATGATAATGTATGTGGGAATGCTGGCTTTGGGTAGACACCCAATGGCAGCTATTCTAAGGAGATGAGAGCTGCCTTGGGTGGCTGATTTTAAAGGGCCACGTAGGCGAAACACTTGCACTTAAGAACAGGGAAATGGAAGCACAGTGTTGATTAAGAATCTAGAATGGATTTTGACTAACAGGAGAATCAGAAGAATTCATGTCTACAAAAGATTTCCCATGCGAATCTATAGTTAAGAACAAGGTCTCTGCTGAATCCAGGTTTACCCTAGAGGTCATGCTATATCCACTGGACATCAGACCTCTCTATTCAAAGCAAAACCTCTTAATAGATGTATACTGAATGGTCACTCCACACCAAGCTGAATAATAGAGATGAAAAAGAAAGCTTTTATTTCCTCAATACTTGAGAAGAAATCCCTCCTCCAAAATGCAGATAATATGTTTCATCAATTCTAAGATGCACTTTTTTTGTCAGTATATAACATATCTGAAATTGGAGTATGTCTTACAACTGAAGGCAGGCCATAGTTTATTAATAGATAGCAGCATTTTTAAAAAAATGGTTCTAAGGATGGTTCATAGAAAGACGGAGAATCTTGAAATCAAAGCATCTTAGATTCAGTGAAATATGGCAATAACTATCACTCAGGGTTGTTGAGGGTATATCATTGGAAAAGCACCTGTATTCATTATTTACTGATGTATAGTAGATTACTCCAAAACTTAGCAGTTTAAAACAACAAATTGTTTTTTCTCACAGTTTCTGTGGACCAGGAGTTTGGGAACAGTTACATGGTTGCTATAAGTAGACTTTGTGGGAATCCTGCAAGTACCTGGGATGGAGAGAGGGACATAGAAAATAGGGAGCAGAGTGAGGTGGCTCCAGTGACCAACTGCAATTTGAACTCAGTGACCCCTGGTCAAAGGCATGCTTGCTCAGTGCTGGAATGCAGAAAACCAGAGCAGGTGCTGAGAAGCCTACCTTGACCACCCTCCTTGACTCATTTCCAGTTCCTATCCAGTTTCTAGGTAATTCCTTGGTCTTTCTAAGCCTAACCAAATCTCCAGAAATAGGCCAGACAATGGTGGTCATGCCTGCAATTCCAGCACTTTGGGAGGCTAAGGCAGGAGGATTGCTTGAGGTCAGGAGTTCAAGACCAGCCTAAGCAAGAGTGATATCTTGTTTCTAAAAAAAATAGAAAAAATTAGCTGGGCATGGTGACACATGCCTATAGTTGGCAGGCTGAGAGAGGAGGCTTAATTGAGCCCAGGAATTTGAGTTTGCAGTGAGTTATGATGACGCCACTGAATTCTAGTCTGGACGACAGATCAAGACTCTGTCTCAAAAAAAAAAAAAATGGAGATGCAGGGTCATGTTGCAGAAATGGCACAGACTAGCAATTAGGACCCCCAGTCCCAGGTTGGCCCCTGACCTAATCAAGTTCTCTCCCTTCTCAATAAATATGGCATTAGACCAGAAAAAACTGAAGCAGAGATGACAAAAATGTGGTAGGGCTGTGGTGAGGAGAAATGGAAGAATAAAATACCCCTGAGGGGGGTTGGACATATTTACAATCACAAAGATATTATATTACAGATCTATAACTTCATGAAAAAATAAAAATTATAGAATGAAAATGTATTTAGTATTATTTTATCTTAGCCTTATAAGAGAACCTAACCTTCTCTTGTATCTCTTTATTTTTTAGTGGGAGAAGTCTAAGCACTTTTTCCTTACGAACCAGGATGGAAAACAGCTTTGTAAACTCCTGGGGCAGTGGGGAGTGGGGGTAATTTTCCTTTAAGAGGATACATACCATTTAAAGCACAGAAGACAGGTGAGTAGAGTGAGTAGCCCAGATTGTCTAGGGACAGGTAGTGTTAGAGGCACCCTTTATGTTTTGGGAATCACGGGATGGTGGTGGAAATAACACTACCACCTACCCCTTCACTATCACTGAAAAGGACGGGTGAGAGGGAGTTTTGTAAACAGTGGAATCCATTTAGCTCAGAGTTTCTGCGGCCAGCTCCAGGTGTAGATAAACTGAAAGAGCTGGGTTTAAAGGACTGCCACGTTGGGTCTCTTGGCAGATCTGTGTGTTGAGGTAGGGCACTGTCCTCCGTGAAGTGTCCCTATGCCCCAACAGAGACTGGCAGCCCGACAGCTACTCACAGCAGAGAGGAAGCCTTTTAAGTGAACCAACTGGTCTTCAACAGTGACACCGTGTGGCCAAGAGAAGTAAAGACAGCATTGGACCGATAGTCTCTCTTGCCTTGGGCTGAGAATGCCTGGCCAGCCTAAACCCAAACTTGAAGCATTTGAGAGGGCCCACTTCAGGAGGGAGACATTGACGTTCCAGCTACTAAAGTAGGTGTGGGCTACAGCAGTTTTGTTCAATGTTGGTAACTTGAGTCGTTGGAGCACTTTCTACTGGTTAAAACAAATGTTATAAGTAGACTTTACTTACACTTCTGAAAATTCATAACTACATAGTATTGACTATGGCAGGTTCGTTGGAGTCCCTGAGCTTCATGCTCCAGGCCACTGAACACAGCTTTGTTTCATTTCCTCTTTCACTGCATGGCATGCCAACTTGTTTTTTGAAAAGGAGGAAGAGGGAGGAGTGGGAGGACCCAATTTTTGAATTTCAAATAGGACTACACTGGGATCATTGCATTTTTGTCTAAGACGTCTTTCAACTCGAATGCCTGCAGTTTTATATGGAACTGTTTAATTTTTTAAGAATCTCCTGGGACTTATAGTTGAAATATTTCATTTTATTTCTACTTGAACACTAACTATATATCAGTTTCTTTAAGCATTTATTAATACATAGGAATAAGATTGTGAAAATGAGTCAAATGGGTATAGTTCATATGGGTCAGAGTGTGAGCCCCAGGTGTCAGGTATTGTTCTGGACGTGGAAGATACAGTGGTGTATAGAACAGAACGTAGCCTCTCCATTCAAGGAATCTACTTAGCGGCAGAGAATCACAGGATAGTATTAAGAGCAGAGAGGAAGAAGATCTGAGCCAGTTTCAGCTGCCACCACTAATTTTGGGAGGCATAAAGGCACAGACAAATGTTAACAATCAAACAGAACCAGCTTATGAGATCAATAATCTACATGGAAGGCAACGCTTCTCAGTGTGTCAGGTGTTGGAGTCAAGACTATTTGGTTTTGAATCCCATTTCCACCACTTAGCAACTGTGTGATCTCAGCATGTCATCCTATGTGCCTCAGTCTCCTCACCTGTGAACTGGAGAGAATATTTATCTACCTCAAGGGAGGTTTAAATTAGATAATACTGGCAAAGTGCAATGCTAAGAAGAATTGCTTTATAAATTGAGCTTTATTGTAATGATGATAATGAGTCAAAAATCTGTAGATAGATCATTGATGCATTTTTGTTATGTTCAAATCAAGCACTGACCCATTCAATACAGAGTTACAGGTTTAGACCAGATGAGATTCATCATGTTTTTCTAATTCTATCAATCTTGACCTTGGCTGAACATTAGAATCCTCTGGGGAGTTTGAAAAATGCTAATGCTCAGACTCCCAACCCCAAAGAACGTGATGAAGTTGGTCTGTGCTATGCCTTGGGCCTCAGGATTTTTAATTGTGAATGAATGTACAGCCAGGGTTGGGATCCACTGGTCTAACTGAATATAGAGGGTGAGCAGAGTTATGCTTGGGTCACAGGCAACCAGGGCAGGTGCTAATGAGGACTTCTCCTTTATACACCTGCATTCTGAGCTCAAAGCTGTCTTGGAAATGAGTGGGGAAGAAGGTCATCTCCACCTGCGAGTGCTAAAAATTGACTGAGGCTCCCATACTTCTAACCCCATGAGGCATTTGTGACCCCTTTCGGTACCCGGGTGTGTTCCTCAGCCAGCAGCTGTGGAATGCCTAGAAAGCGAGATGCCAGGGCAGCTCCACCCCAGCACAGCCTCTCCTGTCTTGGCCTTGTGATCTGGGTGTGTGTTCATGGAGCGAGAACGTCCTTCCTGCATACCCTACGGAGTTGTTGGTCAGTGAGATGATGTCAGTAAAGTGCTTTGTAAACCATAATATATGAATAGAATCAAATACCCAGTGGTGATTAGACATTATACTTTTTGAAACTGTAAAAATTGCTATTTTCCAAATTAAAGTTTCTGCTGTGCAGAGCTAACTTTTCCACCACCTTGGATCAAAGCTGTGATGATTCAGGCATATAAACCCTGTCACATTTTATATAGCAATTCTGTATGCAAAGTTTCACAAAAACAATTCCACGGGGCACTCTATTTTCTATCATAATCTGTGGCCTATCATGACAACCTTTTTGAAAAACAACCATCTAGGATAAAATGACTCTTTTGCTGTGAGAAAAATATTAATAATTACTGTAATGAGCTTTTGTCATGTAAATATAAAGAACAAGGGTCCATGCAATTTCATTGAGAAAGATAAAACAATAACCAGAATTCAAATTAAGTGTTCAAATTAGTAATGTAAAATTCAGGGTAAGGTTTTTTTTTTTTAAAGCAAAATTATGCCTTTCTGAGTTATGATAACTTTAGAAAATGGTTTCCTATTCTCTGATTTGGGTGTGTACACTATTGTGTGTTCTTACAGTATTGTGAGCAGCTGGATATAGGTGTGGTGCTGTAGCTAGGATCACTGGAGAAACATGCGTGCTAATCTCTCCATCCCACACTGCAGAAAAAGGCAACTGCCCATCTAACAGAAGGTTAAAGCCATGATCTGGAGAGGCAGCCTAGAGCACAGACTCTGCCTAGAGTCACATTACCTGGTTTGAATTCCAGCTTAACTCTTATCAATTGTATGACTTCAGGAAAATAATTTAACCTCATCATACCTTAGTTTCCTCTTCCATCAAATGGAGGTAATAATAGTGCCTACTTCATTGAGTCGTTATGAGGATTAAATGAGTTAATATTGGTAGACTGCTTACAACAGTAGCTGGAACATAGTAAGCACCATACAGGTGCTAAATAAAATATACTTTTCAACTCAGTGTTATATCATCTATAATATTCTCTGAGATGCATCAGTATAGGCAGACTACATGGGATTGTAAATTAACTTTAATCTACATTTTAGTGGTGAGACATTAACACTGAATTATTCAATTTGAGAGTCCACACTCCAGGAGTGATTAGAGCAGAGCTTTGAATATTGCTATCTAAATCTGTACCAGAAAGTGCCAGGAGGTAAACTGATTTATTGTTAAGAAGACAAAATAAATAAATAAATAAATGATGACAACAATAAAAAAGTAGTTTATAGAAAAATATGCTTTGTACAATGTCATCTACTTTAAAATACATTCATTCATTCAACAAACATTTATGAAGAATCTATAACATGCCAAGCTCAGTGAGAGGCATTGGATAAATATTTGTCCAAAAAGGATACGAAGCCTGCCCGAGCAGGGCTCCAAGATGAGGCCTGAAGGACATATGGCACCTACCAGTAGGTGGGGGTGAGAGCTCCAAGCGGTGGGAACATAAAGGACCGGGGCAGGACATGCTCTGCAGTTTGGGCACTGAAAGGAGCTTGGGAGCCTGGAGAATGGTGAGCAAGAGGATAGCAAGCAGTGGCTGATTCTCTGGGCATGTTTCATTTGACTTCTTCAAGGCACCCATCCCACTGAACCTTGAAATTTTCTCCCTTTAATTTCCAGGCATCTTCTACCCCTTGGTTTTCTCCCATCTTCTAATGGGCTGAAGAGTGTTCCACAAAATTCCTACCTATCTGGAACCTCAGACTGTGACCTTATTTGGAAATATGGTCTTTGAAGATATAGTTAGTTAGATAGATTAGGGTGGGCCCTGAACCCTGAGTGGTGTCCTTGTAAGAAGCCCATGTGAAAACAGAGAGAGATGAAGACCATATGATGGAAGAAGAGATTGGAAAGATGCAGCTCAAGCCAAGGTACCAAGCATTGCTGGCAACCACCAAAGCTAGGACAGAGGTATGGAGCTGATGCTCCCTCAAAATCTCCAGAAGAAACCAACCCTGCCAGCTCCCTAATTTCAGACCCCTAGTCACCTGTACTGGGAGACAATAAATTTTGAAAATAAGTTTTAAACCACCTGGTTTGTGCTAAATTGTTATGGCAGTCATATGAAACTAATACACATCTCTTCATTCTCAGTCCTTTTTCCTGGTTTCCTTTTCCTGTGCATATTCCTGGTGCAATGCAAAGTTTCCATCTTTTGTTGATACTCTCTTCTTGCACTCTCTCCATGGCACATCTCGGCAAAACAGCCCTTCTTTCCACCCAAGGCACTTAGGAAAGAAGTGTGGGAGATATCCCCGACACTTTCCCCTATTTCAAACTCCACTTTCAATTAGTCACCAAGTCCTATGAACACTGCACTCTTTCTTTAAAATCATTTTTCAAGAGGAATGGGAGAGTAATACTTGCATATAATTTAAAAATATATAGCATGAACGTATAGCATGAATAGATAGAAAAAAGAACAGATTAGACATTTCAAAATAGATCAGAATATTTATGTATTAAAGAAAAATATAAATGGAGGATACAGTTTAGATATACTTCAAGGCAAACTGCTCATGAAGTTTCCTGAAATGATAAATCTCCACTCATAAGCAAAACACAAAACACATCCTTGTCCACATGATTCAGTGAAATTAAACCAATCAGCTATAAATAAATCAGCTTTAACAGCTCTTTGCCCTAAAAAAATGTTAACATATAATAGACAAATAGACAATCATGAAAAAAATCAAAATATCTCCTCTTTTATGCTTTATAAACTGTGCTATACCTGCTGTAAGGGGAGCTTAGTACACCGTTCTTACATTCTTATATTTATTCAAAGTTTCCCAGTTGGAGACAATTCTTTTGTGTGTGTGTGTATTCTTTTGTATATACAATAAACTCCTTAAAATTTTCTAACTTCATCTGATTTTATTTTGACATATGAAAGTTTAATAAAAGATAAAGGGAAAATATTAACTTTTAAAAAAATGATGTAGAGACAAATGGATAGGCATTTCAAAAAGATAATCTTAGATTCCTACCTCATACCATATACCAGAATAAATTCCAAGTGCATCAGCAATATAATTGTGAAAAAAGTAAGGCATCAGAACACTAGAAGAAGAAATTAATAAATTCTTTATAACTGGGTTTGGAGAGAATTTTTTTAAGCTATAAAACAAGATCCTGAAGCAATAATGGAAAATCTTTATAAATTTGACTACATAAAAATAAAAGTTTCTTCGCAAGGCATACAACATTATAAGCAAAGTTGAAAGACAAATAAAAATCAGTAGAAAATATTTGCAACTTATATTGCAAATGACTAATCTCTTTAATATATAAAGAGTGCCTAAAAATGAGAAAGAATAAAATCCAAAACCTGATAGAAAAACAGACACAAATATGGTTCACAGAAAGAGATAGACAACCAGTCCTTAAATGTGTAAAAAGATATTCAACTTTCCTCATAATAAGATAAATGTAAATTAAAACTACATGGAAATATCATTTCTTACCTGTCAGATTGGCAACAATTCAAACCCTTGACGACACACTCTGTTGGCAAGGCTGTGGGGGAAACAAGCACTGATACAATACTAGTGGGAATGCAAAATTATACGATTCCTGATGGAGGAAATTGGGAAATATCTCACAATTATGATTACGTTATTTGTCCTTTGACCCAGGAAATCCACTTCTAGGAAACTACCTTGAAGATACACTTCCACAAATATGAAAGAGTATATGTACAAAGTTTTTTTATTAAAATATTATTTGTAATGGTAAAATATTGGAAACAACCCAAACACTAATAAATCAGCACAGCACACAATGGAGTACTATGCAGACATAACAAAAAAAAGGAAAGATTTCTATAAACTTATATGGAGTGATTTCCAAGATATATTATTAAGTGGAAAAAATGAGAAGCACATAGTACAACATGGTGTAAAAAGTAATGGAAAATAAGAATATGTATACACGTATTTGCTTACTTTTGCAAAAAAAGAAACACAGAAAGGATAAAGCAGGAGACCAAGGAAAATATCGACTCGTGGAGGAGGGTGGGAACAGAATGGACATCAAGGATGGAAGAGGAATTTCTTTGAATGTAACTTTTTATATTGTTCTAACAGCTGAACCAAGTAAAAGTGATTCATTAAAAAATGTAATAAAAAGATTTTTAAAAGCAAACCCTAAAAGTGAGTGTAAAAGGAAACGAACGTCTATATCAAATTATTCCCAAGATTTCTTTGCAGGTCTCTTTTGTCCTAAGAACACATGTCACTAAGGACCTATAGTGAGACTACTGTGTTCAAATTTACTTGAATTACTCTTTTTTGTACCAAACAGTGCCATGATCTTTGCCAGGAAGCAGCTGGAAGACGGGCGCACCCTGTCTGACTACAACATCCAGAAGGAGTCCACCCTGCACTTGGTCCTGCGCTTGAGGGCAGGTATCTAAGTTTAAGCTTTCAACAAATTTCATTGCACTTTTCTTTCAATAAAGTTGTTGCATTTCCAAAAAAAAAAAAAAATTCCTTATAGTCTAAAGAAAAAAGGGACTACAAAAAATCTAACTCTACTTCATAGATTTATGATTGGTAGTAATATTAGTATTGGAATTCTAAAACTATTTTATGTACATTGTAGAATAAAGAAAAAATATGATAATGCTATCAGGAACCAAGAATTTCAATGTGGTCACGCAGAAGAATGTCCTTGATCTTAGAAGATGCCGACTGAAGATTTTCTGGAGAAGTTTCATGATGTCTGCAACTTTCTTTCAAATGGTTGAGAAAAAAATTTTATGAGAAACAAAGAAAAGAAGGCAATATAGGAGCAATTGATGAATCTAGTTGAAGGATAAACAGTGATCGTTTTATCATTCTTTCAATTTTTCTAAGTTCAAAAAAATTATTTTTATAACTTTTATTTTATTTTTTTAGAGACAGGGTCTTGCTCTATTGCTCAGGCTGGAGTGCAATGACACGATCATAGCTCATTGCAGTGTCAAACTCCTAGCTCACTGCAGTGTCGAACTCCTGAGCTCAAGCAATTCTCCTGCCGCAGCCTCCCAAGTGGCTGGGACTACAAGCTGCATGCAACCATGTCTGACTAATTTAAAAAAATAAATTTTTTTTTCTTTTTGTAGACACAGGTCTCCCTATGTTGTCCAGGCTGGTCTTGAACTCCTGGCCTCAAGGAATCCTCCTGCTTTAACCACCTGAAGTGCTGTGATTACAGGCATGAGCCACCAGGCCCAGCCCTAAGTTCAAAATTTTTCAAGAAAAACATTTTAGAATAAGTAATATGTCTTGTTTGGAATTTTTAAGAGCACAGATTTTACTATTTAACTCTAATCAGAAACACATCATTTATATCAGTAAAATAAACTAGATGATGCCCCAGTAAGAAACAGTATGAAAATATCAAGGGCCTAGAAAATCAAATGTTTATTTTTGCTCAATTACAGTCAACATAGAGTTGTAGTTGTTCATCACAGTACAATTGTAGAGTGATCTCCAACATTGCCATTCTCCATACAAGAGAAAAAAGACAATCATGGAGGGCGTCTCCAAATTAAATGCTTGACTTGAAATGACACACACAGCTCATTAATCATATAACCCAACTCACTTCAGTGATCTGAAAATCTCTGGTGAACAGTGTTAATGACTATTGTATTCATTCATCATGTTTTATGCTGCAGTAAACACTGACAAATGCAGTACGTTAATACGGGGTAGTGGCTAACAGCACGAATTCTGATGCCAGATTATCATAGTTATAGCTCAGCCACTTGATAGCTAATCCCTGGCAAGTTATTTAACCTCTTTGTGCCTCAGTTTCTTCCTGTGGGTCTGATAAAAATGGGGTCTAATAACAGTAACTGGTTGGGGAGAGATTAGCTGAGTTAATATAGTTAAAGTATTTAGAACAATGTCTGGCATTTACTATCATCAGCAGCATTATTATGTTATTGTATGAAATTCGATACTTAATGCCTTTAAGAAATGTCTCAATGTTTCTCCCACAAATCAAACAGTACAAAGATTTACAGTGAGAAGTAGGTTTCTCTCTCACATTTGAGCCTCATCCACCAGTTTTTCTCCCCAGGTCCAATAGTTAGTAGCCGTGGCATTTGTGAACTTAATGCCTTTTGCTGTCAAATCCACCCTTCATTTCTCTGCTTGTAATAATGAAACTTGTTTCCTTTGCCAGCTGACACAATGTTAAGCTTTGCCAGTAGAGGACACTGGAGGGACTCCGGAGGAAAAGGGGGATTCTCTCCCTCGTTCTGGTGAACTTTTGGTTCTTCTCACTCCTGTGGTGCTGGGTTGGTGTGTGGGAGACTCAACGAGGGAGCTCACGCCGAGTTCCATGGGTATGACAGCTGGTTTCACTGTGGCCAGCTCAGTGACAGTCCTGCAGGTAGCTCTCTGACAGCTTTCCAGTGAGTCCAGCCAGTGGCCCAACCCGCTTCCCATCAAGCTCAAGAACACTCCCCATGGGAAGTTTCCCTATGGATTTTGTCAGCACCCCTCAGCAAATGATTTCTTGCCTGCCAGTCTCAGTCCTGGCTCCCTAGTGGAGGAATTTCCAATTTACCAGTCCTGGCTTGTGATTCTCAGCCTGTCAACCATGGAGCAGCTCTCATCTGGGGCCACCCAGCAAAATTCTCCACCATCTAAGGACATCTGGATCCAGCCTTGAGGAGCACCCCCTTCTAAGTTCATTTCTTCCTTAGGTAATCTTGGTCGGCCCTAGGGTACTCTTCAGAGTTCTTTCAGTTCCTTTCAGTAAATTTCCTGTAATTAATTAATCATTCTTTATATTAAACCTCCTCTATTCAAATTATTGTGTGGTTTCTGTCTCTTGAATGGATCCTGACTGATGGAACAGCTTCTTCTTGTAGTCTTCCAGAAATATTTTATACCTATGCAAGTATATGTGTGTATATATACAATCTCACACTTCTTTTGTTATATAAATGGTAACAATTTATATACAGTAGTTTTTTTTTTTTAACTTGGCCAGCATGGCATATTAACACATACAGATTTATCCCATTTTTAACAGATGCATGGTATTTCATTATATAAATAATCCCATAATCTATCTAACAATTTTTCTGTTAATGGGGAAATAGATGTCCAGTCTTTTCTCTCCACAAATACTACAATTTTGTAGATAGATCTGTGTGTCAATGTTCAAACTCATCTTATTTGAAAAACTCTTCCTAGAAAAGATTCTACTTTCTTAAATTCTCTCCAAACCACCTCTGCATTCACCGTCAACACTATATTATAGGCATTCTTCATTTTTATAGGCATTCTTCATTTTTAAAATATGAATATCTAGTATTTTTTATTAATTAGAATTAAGAAAGCATTTTTCATACATTTCAATTGTTTAAAGAACATAAAATCAATACAAAATATATCCCAAAGAAGATTATCATTAGGTGCTTGGAGATAAGCATGCCCATACATATACACGCACAGAGAAACTTCCTGTATGTGTTCCCAGAATATAAATATTTTCTTGAGAACTCTTTATATACTTTTTAAAGTTAAAATTTTTCTCATATGTGTGCCAAATTGGCCTCTGTCTCCATTCAGGCTTCTATAACAAAATACCTTAGACTGGGTAATTTATAAACAACAGAAATTTACTGCTCACAGTTCTAGAGTCTGGGAAGTCTGTGATCAAAACACCAACAGATTCAGTGTCTGGTGAGGGCTTGTTCTTTGCTTCATGGATGACAACTTCTATGTGTCCTCACATGGTGGAAGGGCAAGGCATCTCCCAACATCTGTTGCTTATTTATTTATTTTAAGAGATGGAAATCTCACTCTGTTGCCCGGCTGGTCTTGAACTCCTGGGCTTAAGTGATTCTCCTGCCCCAGTCTCCCAAAGTACTGGGATTACAGGTGTGAGCCACCATGCTCAGCCCCTTCAACCTCTTTTACAAGGGCACTAATTCCATTCAGGAGACACAGCCCTTGTGACTTAACTACCTCCTAAAGGCTCCAGCTCTTCACACTATTGCATTGGGAGATAGGTTTCAACATATGAATTTAGGGGAACACCAAAACTCAGGTAATAATAGCTTATAAAGTAATAACATAAAAATAGATGAAAATATTTTAGTACATTCTCAGTTACTTCTAGATGTAACTTGGTTCAGCATTTCATTCTTGTAGCAGTCACTTTGCTGTATCAGGTGCTATCCTCTGACATCTGTTTCTTTTATTAGTATGTCTGTTTTCTCAATCATCAAAATATCTTTCACTTTTCCTATAGGATTTTTCCTTAGAGTAATATTTATACTTTATACATGTACAGCTTTCATAAATGTATATTGTTGTGTAACCACCACCATAATAAAGATACTGTATAAAGTATTTCCATCACCCCAGAAAGTTCTGTGTGTCCTTTTGTAGTCAACTCCTTCTACCACCCAAGCCCGTGGTGACTACTGATCTGATTTCTATCCTGATAGTTTTGTCTTTTTTTAAATGTCGCCTGAATGACATCGCATAGTATGTAGTCTGGCTTCTTTCACTTAGCATAAAGCTTTTGAGATTCATCCATGTTGTAGTATTGGTAGTTCATTCCCTTTCATTGATTAGCAATCCATTTATGAATGTATAATTTATTTACCTGTTTACCAGTCAATGCTTCCAGTTTTTGATGATTATGAATAGAGTTGCTCTAAACATTCCTGTATAGGTCTTTGTGTGGACATATTTTCATTTTTCATTAATAAATACCTATGAATGGAATTGCTGAATTGTATGGTATGTGCATGTTTAACTTCATAAGAAACTGCCAAACTGTCTTCTGAAGTGTCTATACCATTTTGCATTCCCATCAGCAATGAACGAAAACTTCTGTTGCTCCACATCCTCATCATTTGTCCTTTATTTCTGATGGAATCACTGCAGTCATCTCTGGACTGATCTCTTAGTTCCACACCTTCCAGACTCTAATCCATCTTTCGAACTGAAACCAGAATGAGCTAACATGCTCTCCATTCTTCAATGACTCTGACTTCCCCAGGATAAAGTCCAAATTCCTCAGCATGACATAGACAAGACCCTTCGAGCTCTGAGCTCCATCCTCATCCACCCTCCCAACCACACCCTGTGCATCCCACACAAGCAGCTGGACACAGGCACGCTCGACCGGCTCCAAGTTGCAGAGTGGGACACACTCTTGCCCAGCTCAGTGCCTCTGTGCAAGCTAATGCAGCTTTTACAAGATAAAAGCAGCCTTTACATTTTTGATAGTGTTGCCATTCATACAAGTGAGTGCCCACCAGAGTACTTTTTATTCAACTATTTTTTATGAAAATTTCCAAAAATTCAGGAAAGTTGAAAAACTAATATAATGAACATCCAGATTCAAATTAAACAGCTGTTAATATTTTGTCACATTCGCTTCATTTATCTATCTACTATTCTTCTCCTTTTCCTCCTCTTTCGTCTCCTCCTCGTCCTTGTCCTCCTTCTTTTGCTAAGAAGAGTAAAATGTATGCATCCTTAAAAATTAGAGCAATCTCCTTAATAATACCATTATTATGCTGAAATTAAAAACGACCTTCTAATATTGTCTAAATACTGCCTATATTCATATTTTTCCAATTGTCCGCAAAATATGTGACACTGTATTTTTTTCCAAACCAAAGTCCAATCAAGCTTCATACATTGCATGTATGTGCCAGTGAACATCTAACTTGGATTGAGTCTCAGTTTGCTCAGCTTCCTGCTTCTTAACCTTGAAGACTCGGTTCTGTTCCCTAGGCTTCTGAGAAATTTCCCTTGAGCCCCAGCTCTGTTCAAGGTTCCTGTGCCTTTCAAGTAGCCTGTGGTTAAGTCTATTGGTGAGCCAACATGTTGCAAATCTGCTGTTTAATTTTTTTATTTCCCCAACTGGACCCTGAGCATCTTGAGGGCAGGGAATGGGTACTTATTGCCCCAGCAGTCATGTAGATGCTCAATACACATTTCACAAATAAATGACTAAATATATTTCTTTGATCCCTCACTGTGAAGACTTTGAATAAATAAAAGAACTCCGGAGGGCTGGGAGCCAGGTGGAAGGGAATAAGATGTGAGTATGACAATGGTCTGAGAGGACATTCCAAATACAGAATACTGCTTGGGGAGTTTTAAATAGGAAAGGAACATTCCTTTCCCTCTCTCAGTAAGTAAAATCCTAGATGTTTACCATTAGTTAGAGATAAAACTAGAGTCTATTGGCACTATAGACATTTTGGGCCAGATAATTCTAGAGAAAGAATTACGAACACAAAAATCAGGAAGACTGCATCCAAACGGTTCACTTCTGTTTACACAGCTGAACTACTGCTGCTTTTCTAATGTGTTTTTAAGTAGATATTCACTCCCAGTGGGTCCCTAAATTGGACTCAGACCAGTACTTTATGCCCATGGTCAATGGAGGATATCACAATTAGTCTACTTTAAACTCTCAGGACAAAATTTCTTTCTGAATATTAGCCTTTTCTGCTATTAAAATTTTATCTTTCTGGTAAACTTTTCTTTTTGATAAACTTTTTTCAGACACTTCCTTCTTCCTCACTTCCCATCACCTGTGTGACTAATTCCAGGCTCATGTATTAATTCTGATTCCAGAGTGACTTGGAGACTGCATACCAAGACTATTTTAGGTGGAGTGTTTCCTCCTGAGTCACCATGTCCCCTGGTAGCAGACATCCTGCGGATTTCCTCAGCTCCGCTCTGTTGAGAACAGGAAGCCAAGGCCAGAAACAGCCAGTAAGCACAGCATTCCAGTGACTCTTCGAAGTTACTGGAGAACCGGCAAGAAAATCCTGATTTAGTAAGAATTCCTTGGCAAGAAAATTGGGAGTTTACTGGAGGCAAATAGCTTCAAGGATGTTATTTATGAGCACGCTTTTTTTTTTCAGAGGCAGATTAAAAAAGTTTTCTTAGCAATGAAATTAAGTAAATTTTGGGGTTATTTTGAGATCATTAGATATTTTCACTAATGGGATAACTGAAGATGAGGAAATTGCTCAACTCTCCTTTTCACAAGTTTGTCAAGTTTTCCAGCCAGGCATATCCTCTTTATTCACTTCTGGCACTCTTACTGAACAGTCTCCAAATGACGATTGGTCATTCGGTTCCTCCCCAAGGCACATGAAACCATCAGAGACACTGCTTTAGCTTGACCAAGGCTAGGGACTACTAGCCATGCATGTTGCCCTTTCCTGACCCTATCCCCACAGCAGACGTACCTAACCTGTCTAGCTAAACTACCTGGTCTATATCTCTCTCCCACTGAAACTATTGTGCCTTCAAAATAGCACTGTAGGCAGCCATCAGCAAGGAATCTAGACCTCCAAATGTGAAACCTATTTGCAATAAGAAGAGTTAGGTTGACGCATAGAAATGTATCAGGCACAAGTGAACACAATGGAATAGTACAAAGAATATGAAAGCCTTGGGCTTAACTTAGTTCCTGGGCAAGTTTTAAAATTTTTTCTTAGATCCATTTTTTGACACATGTGAGATGTGGTTAATAATGCCTTCACCTTAGTGTTATTGTAAGAATGAGTGTTTTGGCTTTTTGTTTTAATGCAAGTGAAAGCTTCCAGCACAGTGCCCAGCCACATTCTCTAGGGTGACTCCTAGTCACCCTTTCCTGATTTATTTTAGCCACACTTATCACCACCTGATATGCTATACAATATATATACAATATATAGTGTATATATTGTGTGTGTGTGTATATATATTATTGTTAGAATCCTTTATAGTAGAATGTAAGTTTCACAAGGGCAGGGATTGAGACTATCTTGTTCACTGATCTATTCCCTTCTCTTAGAACAGTGCCTGGCACATAGAAGGCACTCAGTGAACATTCAACCAAAAGTGTTCAACCAATCATCCCAAGAACTCTGGTAAATACAATTTTAGGCTGCTTGTATGTCATCGGAAATAAAATCTAATGCTCAGACTTTGCTGATGCACTTAGATCAAAAACACTAGAGGGAAAAAAATCACATCCACAAGGGGGAGCCAAGAAACCTCTTTGGAACCTGGACTTCTAGTTTCTAGGGTTGTTTTTTTGTTTGAATCCCAAAGTGGCTCCAAGTATCTCAATTTTCTAAAAGAGTAAAAATATAATTTTTAAATTGTTCGTATAAAAATAAGTAATTTTATTCTCTTGAGTTAAAAGTACACATGTTTTAGAGTATTAATAGTTTCAGGAGGATAATAGCATTAAATGTAAATACTTCTGGGGGAAAAATTTTAACACTTCATGATATAGAACTCTCTGGGTACAGAGAAGAGTAAACAAGCAGACTTGAATTCTGATCTCTGTACTGTTTTGGCAATTATGTTCCTATAAGTGTCCCTTTTTGTTGTTAATGATGGCTCCCCTGTATTGCTCACTGTCTACATGCACCTGACGCTGTATTTTGGACATATAATCTCGTTAATCCTCCCAGCACCATTCTGGGGAAAGTGCTGTTTTTCAAACCTCCATTTCACAGCTGAGGGAGTTGAGACGTGAGGAAGTTAAGTCAAGCAGGATCCCAGGGATGCCAGCAGACAGCCATGGAGACCAGGTGGAGCAACCCTTGGTCTCTTTGCCACTGCTGTTTACCTCATCTCTAACGTATTAGCGCCCAGACTCTTCCTCACGATCCCTTTCTCAAGTCGTTATCATCAGAGAAGATCTGTGGCTCTTTAAATTTAAGGCAATAATTTGGAAGGGACAATGCCTAAATCCTTGTTTCACACTCATTGCTCATAAAGTCTTAACTTACCCACTTTCCTTTACCTCCTTTTTCTTAACAGTAAGAAAGCTTTGCATTTATGGCTGTTATTATTTTTCAGTGCGGTAAAGATAATAGAAGTGAACTCTTGGAAGGAAAGTTGTACTGATCTTGTGATAATAAACTCATCAGTTGCTATGTCTTGTTTTTCTCACCCACCAGTCCCTTTCTTAGTTTTTTTTTTTTGTTGTTTGTTTATTTGTTTGTTTTGGTATCCCTTGCAGTTGAAATAACATTTGGTGAATAGTGAGCACACAATAAAGAACACAGTGAAACACAGATAAATAAAGAAGCTATAAAGCCAGGACATTTTAACAAACATGTGCTTTAATATAAGCCTCCTTGGTAGTTTTTTCTGTAGCCCTCTGTCCATTGTTGTGTAAAATTTGCCAATTCCAGCCCCCACCCCAACTTCCTTCTTAAAACAGATTCAGGGTTAAGACTTCAGTGCTTTAATCCAGGGGAAAATGACTTATTTTAAAAAGCACTGAAAAACACCACATTCCTTTGGCACAGGATGAAGATCAGCTCAGCTCTTCAGCCGTTGATCATTGTCTATTGTTCTCTAAACAGTAAACCACTATTTCACACGAGATTGTCGGCTGCAGCGATATTCTAAGTTCCCGGCTCCTCATGAATATGAAGTGAAGGGCTCTGACCCAGAAAGTGGCAGGTAATCTCAAAAAGAAGAAAAAAAAGACAGGTAGGAAGAAAAATAGGCTTTATGTAATTCCATGCTCTTGAAATCTCCTGCAGGTTCTAAGCAGGGCAAAATGGGGTCTCGGAAGTGCGGAGGCTGCCTAAGTTGTCTGCTGATTCCACTTGCACTCTGGAGTATAGCTGTGAATATATTACTGTATTTCCCAAATGGGCAGACTTCCTATGCTACCAGCAATAAACTCACCAACTACGTGTGGTATTTTGAAGGGATCTGTTTCTCAGGTGTCATGGTAAGTGTGATTTTGGAGACTTGGGATCACAGAAGGGGGAGTCATTATTAAGACTTGCTTTGTAACCTAGTAAACATAATGAATAACGGAAAAATCATTCTCCTAATCTGGGCTTGGGATTTGGAAGATGGGTGGAGGTGGAGGGGCAGGTAGTCTGTTCAGATTTGGGGCATAGCTTTGTTTGTGATACGCTGCTCAGCAGTGCAGCTTCAGCAATGCAGGAAATTAGTCCTGATGAAAGTCTGTGGGACACTGGCCTGTACAAATACCATGTCCTCATGCACCCAGTGTAACAATTTAGCCATTTGATCTCCAGTGGTATTACTCTTTTCCAGAGCAGATTTTCAGTCTGTACTCATGATTTCTCTAGCTTGAGGGGGCATAGAAAAAACAGGGACTTAGAGATTCAGATAAACCTGCATTCAAATTCAAGCTCTGTCATTTGTGCCATGAGACCTTTGGAAAGTTACTCAATATCTTTGAGCCTCAGTGTCCTCATTTGAAAAATGAGAATAATAACATTTACTTTTCAGGGTAAAATCACATAGACAAAGTGCTCAGAACAGAGATTGACCTGTAGTAGGTGGTAGCCAGTGACTGTTGTGATTACAAATAGTTGCTAAAGAATCGTTCTTATCATCATTATAAAGGACAAAATAGTCCTACATTATGCCCCTAATAATGGAGGGGGTTTTTGAAAACTAAATAGAATTATCAGTGGTAAAAATCCATGAATATTTTCCTGACAACTTTGTGCTCTTTAAAAATAAACAAACTGATAGTAAATCATGTTGGCAACGTAGAGGAAAAGACACTTTTCCTGATCATATCATTTCTAAAAACAACACATTGTGCACTGTAAGCTTGCTGGACCACCAATAATGTAGAAGAATATTCATTATGATCTATTTCTACATCTTTGTGGACGTTTGATCATTATAATATTTGAACAGCTATGTTAGAAAGCAGTTTTCATTTAGTTATTGATTTTGCATATTAAATTAGTAAACTTTAAAATATTAATATCTGATGCTAAGTAATATGTACATAGCCAATGTTGGTGGCACAACAAATAAATGCAAATCCTTTGGAGAAGAGGTTTGTATGACACATCAAGGTCTATGAAAATGCTTGTGTCGTTTGACTCAGTAATTCTAAATCTGATCATTTATTCTGAGGAAATAATCCAAAATGAGGAAAGAGCTGTGTGCATAGATATTTGTGGCAGCATCATTTATAATAATAAATGACTAGAAGAATCATCCTAGCAGAGAACTGGCTAAATAAATTTCATACAGTAATGAAAATTATAATTATGAAAATGTAACAACATGGAAAATGTATATTATTTCATGTCAAAGGAACAAAGACAAGACAAAATTTTGGACGAATTACTATTGCAGCTATGTAAAACATGTATGTGCGAAAACACTGGAAATAAATTTGTAAAAATACAGGAGGGTGGCGGCATTAGGTATAATTTGCCTTGATTATCCTTGAGTCCTCTGTATTGCAGTTATATTTTAAAACAAAAAAATAAGGCAGTTTCTCTTTCCTGCCCGAACGACAGGATTCTGGGGTCTAGGTCTAACTTTTTCTACCAGTATTGTGATGGAGCTGGTTACTGTGCTTCAGCCTTATCTCATCATCGTTTCCCTCAGTATGTAACTGTAATAAATGGAAGAGTGTCAGGTATAAATAAGATTAAAGCACAATCTATCAAGATTTGTAGTAACTAATGGTGTTGAAAGAACAGGAATATAGGGCTCCTTTGCTTATATTTTATGGATTACTAAAAGTTAAAACTGGGAAAAGAAACTGTTTTCTATTTTTCAGTTTCAATTTCTAGGAATTATTGAAATATATTATCATAACTGCATCAAATCCTTTTAGGAGAAACGAGAAGAATATAGATAAATAAATAAATGGACAGAAAAATGAATGAAAGTTGAAGAAATTTGGAAATTGGAAATATTGGCTACAACAGTAACATAACAGTGAACTCAGCTTCAGTATTCAGTACTGAACAGTGAGAGCAAAGGGTAGGCGGAGAATTTCCACACCTGCCCTCACCAGAAATTGTAATAGTAAAGAAATACATACTGTTTCCAGAGCTGTAGCCCTTTGCTAAAGATACCACAGGAAGTAGAATGCACTGAATTCTCCCGGTTTATTGGCTTGATACAGACAAAATACCCTGAAAAAATTTGAAGCTGAGATAATTTGAATACATGGAGAAACTGAACTTACTTTAAAGAGATACAGTTGCAGGTTAACCATGCCTCTCACTTCCATGCCAGAGGGCAATGAATGGAGAAAGGCTGGCAAACTTCAAACTCTGGCAAATGATTTTCCTTTGTTCTCCACAACTGAGTCAGTGAGAAATGTAGGTTTTGCGGCCCAGGGTGGTATTCCCATCTCCATACCATTCACTTCTTAATCATTAGCTTTCAATGATTGCTAGCCATGATAATAAGAGCTAATACTTACCAATCACTTACTCTGAATCAAGCACTATGCTCAAAATTTTACCTATTTTACCTCATGACAACCCAAAGAGGTGAGCTCTCAACACCATTTTATGTGCAAGGAATCTCAAGTTCACACAGCTAGAGAGTGACGGGGCTGGGGTTCGAACCCAGATCTGCCTGACCCCAGAGTCTATGCTTGGAGACACAGTCCTGTGACTATGAGCACGAGTGTAAACCAGCGTTCCATGTCTAACATTTTATCTCTGCCCTCCTGTAGATGCTTATAGTAGCAGCAGTTCTTCTAGTACTGGAGAGTGATAACAACTACAAATGTTGCCAGAGTGAAAACTGCAGCAAAAAATACATGGTAAGAGCAATAATTTTTTGAGGGTGGTTGAGTGGGCTCCAGCTTTCTTTCCTCTTAGAAACAGAAAAATATTGACACTTTTGTACCCTCTTGATGTCCTGTCAGTTCAGAGACCGAGAGTTTACTTTAGAGATCATCTGCCATTTTGCCTGTGGTCTTTCCTCTGCCTTTGTTCTGCTGATGCACTTCCAGAGATTCAGGATTTAAAGATACGTACGATTAGGAAATAATACTACTTTTTCCGAGCTGGGTTTCTATTTGTCTATTTTTTCCCTTATCTCCTTTACTGATGACTAATTTACATACAGAAAATAGCGTCCATTAAAAGTATACAATTCTATGAGTTTTCACAGTCGAATGCACCCATGAAACCCCTATCACAATCAGGATACAGAACATTTCCATCACCCACAAAAGATTAACCTTTGACCTGCTTTTTGTCATAATAGGTTAGTTTGTATCTTATATAAATGGAATCATACAGATTTGTCTTTATCTGGCTTCTTTCACCCAGCACAATAATATTTAGACTAATCCATGCTGTTGGATATACATGATGTACATTTTTTTAATTGGAACTTTAAAAATAATTAAAACAGAACAAGGGAGATTAATACAATTGCATTTTCTAAGCCTGCGCTCTTGCATTTCTACCATTATCCTTCTCCCCCTTCCTCCTCCTCATTACTTATTTACATAGCAATTTGTATTTCTTTCACATTACCCTGTGAGTTAAGTCATCCTTACTCCTGCTTCATAGATGAGGCAGCTGTGGCTCAAAGAGAACAAGTGACTATTAACTAGGACCAGCTTTACCACGAAGTCTGCAGGTATTCTTTGCAGCAGTGGTTCCACGTGTGGTTCCAAGTGATGCACATTGTAATCACATGGGAGCTTGGAAAAATGCTAATGCCTGAATCCCAACCCCAGAATCTCTGACTTAGTTGGTCTGAGATGCAACCTGGGCAAGGATATGATTTTAAATCTCCCCAGGAGATTTTAATGTGTAGCCCAGATGGTATGGTCAACTTTCTTTGATGCCCTTGAAAAATTATAGTTGCTGAATTAAGCACTGTGTCCCTGGTGGAGAATTCAAAATCAGAAATATGCTCCTCATGTATGTGTGTGTGTGTGTGTGTGTGTGTGTGTGTGTGTGTTCTTAACCAATTAACTCAGACATCCCCCAGCAGCTACTTATATTATACTTAAGGAAGAGCTGTCTAAATTGCCTGGGTGAAGAGATGAATTCAGGTAAACATTTGAGCTATGATACTCAGGGAATTTCTAGAAAACAAATATAAGTGCTATTAAGTATATAATAAAAACCAATATGTTCTATTTGTCTTAACTCACTATTAGCATCCTGGCACAAATAGATTCTAGAAATAGTCTGAGCAGCGTCTTACAATCAGCATTAAATGAGATGGCTGATATTTCATTAGGAAGAGCAGGAGGAAGGGAGAAAGCATTCCCTGTTTGGCCTTTTCAAGGTAGGCTCTAGAATAGAGGTGCTAATTCATATGCCCCCAGGAGCCAAATTGTGATGTAAATGAAGGAAGTGCACCTGGTAGGCATTAGAATACAATTTTCACTCTAGAAGAGGGAGCTGCTACTCAAGTGCAGCCAGTTTTCACCATGATGAAATTGGACAATAATTCTCAGTTTTCAGTAGAGAGTAGAAATATGGATTTTTATGTAAAACTTCTTAATTTTAAAATATTGGCAATTAATCCTCTTTTTTTTTTTTTTTTTTGAGACGGAGTCTCACTGTGTTGCCCGGACTAGAGTGCTGTGGCGTCATCCTAGCTCACAGCAACCTCAAACTCCTGGGCACAAGTGATCTTCCTGCCTCAGCCTCCTGAGTAGCTGGGACTACAGGCATGAGCCACCATGCCTGGCTAATTTTTTCTATATATTTTTAGTTGTCCGATTAATTTCTTTCTATTTTTTGTAGAGACGGGGTCTCGCTCTTGCTCAGGCTGGTTTTGAACTCCTGAGCTCAAACAATCCGCCCACCTCGGCCTCCAGAGAGCTAGGATTACAGGCGTGAGCCACCGCGCCCGGCCGATGGTTAATTTTTATGTGTCAATTTGACTGGGTCATGGGGTGCCCAGATATTTAGCTAAACATTGCTTCTGGGTGTGTCTATGAGGGTGTTTCTGGATGAAATTAACATTTGAGTCAGTTGACTCAGTAAAGCAGACTTTCCTCCTAAATTTAGGTGGGCCTCATTCAATATACTGAGGGTCCGAATAGAACAAGAGGCGAAGGAAGGGAATTTATTCCATTTCCGCCTGACTGTTGAGCAGGGACATCAATCTTCTCCTGCACTTGGGCTGGGATTTACACCATTGGCTCCCTTGGTTCTCAGGCCTTTAGACTCAGGGTAAACTACACTGCCAGTGTTTCTGGGTCTCCAACTTGCAGGTGGCAGATCATGGGGCTTCTCAACTTTCATGATTGTGTGAGTCAATTCCTTATAACAAATCTCCTCTCTCTCTATATATGTGTGTGTGTGTGTGTGTGTGTGTGTGTGGGTGTGTGTATTTAGTCACACACCATGTAATGATGTTTCAGTCAGTGATGGACCACATATACAACAGTGGGCCCATAGGAGTATAATGCTGTATTTTTACTCTACCTTTTCTATGTTTAGATATGTTTATATACGCAAATACTTACTATTGTGTACAGTTGCCTAGAGTATACAACACAGTAACATGCCATATAGGTTTGTAGCCTTGGAGATATAGGCTATACCATATAGTCTAGGTAAGCAGTAGGCTATATCCACGTAGGTCTGTGTAAGTACATTCTGTGATGTTCACACAATGAAAAAATCCCCTAACACATTTCTCAGAATGTATACCTGTTGGTAAGTGATATATGACTCTGTGTGTGTGTGTGTGTGTGTGTGTGTGTGTACACAGTATATATATATGTGTGTATGTGTGATACATGTGTGTGTGTGTGTGTGTATACACACACATATAAAAGAAACAGAATGAAATGGGATCTGAAAATTGGAATGAAACGTATGGAAAGATCCTGATGAAGCTGCGGACATTGAACCTCTACATCCTGCTGAGTTTTCTTTGCCAATACAAACAACCTCCATCCCTGTCAGAGAGGCTAACCCTGCTTTGCCTGAAGAACGTGCTATGGGCTCCCCTGGGTAATTTACTTACAAGACAATGCTGATTCTCCTGCTTTGTTTTTCCACTTTCTACAGACAGAATGGATAGGGGGGAATGGATACTAAAGGTGTGGGATAAGGGTGGAAGGAACAGAAAATTGAATCAGGCCAAATTTATTGATATGGGCCCACTAAGTAGAGATTCCAGATTCAATATTGTAGCTCAAGGGGTTAGAAAGGGCTCTAATAGTTTGGCTGGTTGGATGGCTGAAACATGAACTAAAGTTGGACTATAGTAAATGACATTGGAATGCCAAAACTACCTTGGTATATGGTGGAGGCAGGCACTAAAAGACTTAGGGAGATGAAATGTTAGAATGGATTTATCGTGTAACACCCATTCACCTTTCTTGGTGGGGGGTGGGAGGTGTCCAGAGGACGCCCTTTCACTGTGACTGTGAGAAACAAATTTGTGAGGGGAGCCCGACATTCTTGAAGTACACTGTGGTCTCTCTCCCATGTAGGTTGTGAGTTGCAGTGGGGACTGCTGCCACTGAACTGGAGTCCTCAAATGCTAGGGGGATAATTGGATTTTGGAATAGCAGGGACCAAGTGGCAGCACTTGCCGCCAAAGACAAGGTGGGCTTTGTTGCCATGAGGCAGTGGTCCCCAACCTTTCTGGCACCAGGGACCAGTTTCAGGGAAGACAATTTGGGCACTTCAAAAGAACTATCCTATTAAAGGCTCTGGGCTTAGGATGGCAAATAAACTTCATTGATGTGACATTTTTGATGGATTTCACATGCCTGGCATGCTGTATTGAAAAGGGTTATGACTCTAAGTCTGGGCTCAAGAGGAGAGAGTGCCACGATTAATTACCTATGTCTGCCATGGGAAGGTGAGGGGAGAGAGTGATATATGACTTGTGAACCTATCAGTGTCTGAAATTCTCTTGTGAACTTCTTTACTGACTCGTTTACCTTCTACCACCCTCCCTCTAGGACATAAGCTCCACGAGAGCATGCATCTTGTCTGTTTTCTTTATGGATCCATCTTCAGAACCTAAAAAAGTAACTAGATTCATAAAATACTCAAAAATGTTTATAAGTAACTATTCAAAAATATGTGTTAGGTTTGTGGCACGCTGATAAATTGCATATGCCCACTTCGTAGAATTTGTGCTGTTCAATATGGTAGCCTCTAGCTGCACGTGGCTGCTGAGCACTGGAAATGTGGCTGGTTCGAATTGAGATGTGTTGTAAGTAATAAGCACACATTGGATTTTGATAAGTTAGTGGGAACAATGTAAATTATCTTAGTAGTAATTTTTCATTGTTTTTTAGATTTTACTTAGATGGAAAATGAGGTTGTCTAGGCTGGCATTGGGAGGTCGGCTTTGCTGTTGTAGAGGATGTAGAGGTTCAATGTCCACAGCGGTGGTACAACGTCAAGGCAAATCTTTCCACGTTTACAGTGGTAGGAACAGAGCAATTTGGGTCCTGGGAGCCTGGGCCACATCTGTCATTTATCTATCCTTTTCCTGTGATTTTTATACAAGGGGAAGGTGAGAAGTCAGAATGGTATTATTTTCAGCGCTAACCTCTCTTTTGGGTGGCCGGGATGGATATTTCTCTTGGTGTGTTTTGTCGTCAGATTCAGTATTCAGGCCCTGACTGGGCTGAGAAACTGCAATTTATTCTGAGCAGCTGCAGCATAACCACTCCTGGGGTCTCAGGTTTCAGGAGCCAGTTACAGGTGGCTTTAAAGGTGAGGTGAGTCTGGTGTTCAACAGGGTTGAACAGGGTCTTGCTTTTCCATGCTCATTGTGGTTATGCAATTAAAAGGAATTAGGTGTTAGGAAACAGATTTTTCCACCCTGTTGGTTCTCCAGATTCAACTATTGCCAATGCATAGTTAGGCTTGGTTTTATGGATAACCCATATTTCATGGCCATGTGGTGAATATTTAACAATTATATATAGACTCCAAGGGATTTCATGACTTTTAAAATATAATCATTTAAGACTATACTTTCGGGGATCATTTCTATAGTTAATTAAACTATAATCATTTAATTAATTCTGATTAGTTTATTAATCTATAAGTTATTACTCTGTAATTTGATGTATTATTGCTTTACCTAATTTTCAGCAGGAATACACTTAAAAGGTACCAATAAAACATTTTTATTGAGGTTTAACTTATAGTAAAGTGCATAAATCTCAAGTTTACAGCTCGATCATTTTTTTTACCTTTGTATAGATCCACGTAACCATCAACCAACCAGATTAAGGTATAGCACCATTCCAGAAGGCTCCTTCCTGCCCCTACCTGGTCAATATCTTTCCTCCAAAGGTCACAACTATACCTTTATCACCATGGGTCACTAGCAGGCATGATTTTAGTGACTTTTTAAGTATTGTAGATTTCTCCGTATCTGGCCACCTGCATGTTTTTATCTCAGAGCGGTGTGACTTTCAAAAAATCCATTGAAAGCAAGGAGGTAGAAGTCATAACATCTTCTTTAGTGTGTGTTCATGCCCTATAAGACCTTGGGGCAAATCTAAGAGAAATCAAGATGCAAGTAGAATGACATTTAATTTCTGCCTCTTCTATGTATTCTAATTTAATTATCCATCTACCAGGTAGAATCTACCATGTGCTATGAGAGCAATGTAAATGAGGAGTGTGTGTGTGTGTCTGTGTGTGTGCGTGTGTGTGTGAGATGCTATTTGTAATAGAAAGATATATCTGTTTTGTTATCTGTATTATAAGATAATACAGATAGGTAAAAATTTGTATGGTTTTGCAGGCCAAGTACAGTCTTGGTAAGCACAGTGATTTATAAAAACAATTTGCAAAGCTGCCATAGCCCTTAATCCTGCCTGAGATCTTAGGTAACAGCACAGCATTTATTCTTGAGAGTGGCAAGGTCTTATTTGCTGACCCTGTCTTCTTTAATTGAGATGTTTACTAGAGGTTTCAAAACAACATATTAGTGGCAGTTGTGTGCATCTGCAGGTATTTCCAAAAATGAGGGTAGTAGAGTGGAGAAGTAGAGAGAATCTGGCTTAAGGAACTCAGTAGACAACGTACAAAAATGCATTTTGATCTCAGTTATTTTGATTGTAAACTTCTTGATGGCAGAGGGTTTACAAGTCTTACGTTTCTTCTCTAACCCCTTCAATACATGATGTTGTTAATTGACATCATTTGCTGATATTTCTGTTTTGATTTGGCTTTAGAAGGTAAAGCAGTGTTTTACTGATTACAGTTGCAGATACAGTGCCAAACCGCCGACCTCTGTGTTCTGGTTGCTTTATGTGCAGCTATACATAGTATTGCTATGCTCAGAATTGTATAAGATTCTGGGTTCCTTAGCTCAGGAGATGGGACCTTTGCTTCACATTTTTGGGGAACTTGCTCTAAGTGTAAAAGTTTGCTGAGCACGAGGCTCCATTGAAACAGGACAGGTAAAATTATTTCCAGCTCTAAAACATGTGTTTGTCCCTAGAGCAGGGACATTTGGAGAGGAAAGACGGACGGTGCTGCCTTCACAGTGAGGCTGACTTTCTTAAAGTGGTACATTTTACTGAATCTAGAACCTAAGCGTGTCAGACGCTCTCCAGGTGCTCAACTGGAAAGGTATTGTGGTCTCCTTCTGTCGTTCTCTGCTTGTTACTCTGAGTCATGCAGTTTTCCTAAAGAGATTTTATTTATTTAGCAAAATGTTCACCTCCCTAGGACAGCCTTATTTATTAGGTGTCTGGTGTGTGAACCTCTGGGGAGTGGCCCTCGCACACTGTTGCCGGAGAGGACATCAACCATACGGTCAGCTCCGCACACCAGACAATGAGCTGGCGCAGTGGTTTGCTGTTTTAGCACTCTAGAGAAGCATCGTGAGATTGCAGACCATTTAAAAAGTATTAGAGTTAACGACTGGCCTAATGTATTACGCCCTGTCGCTACTTCTAGGCAGCGTGTTTATTATGGTTGTCATCTTACTTGGTTCTGCAGTGTTTATAGAGTCCTTTCCTTCTCAGAGTGCTTCCCAGTGTTTTTTTTTTTTGAGACAGAGTCTCGCTTTGTTGCCCTGGCTAGAGTGAGTGCCGTGGCGTCATCCTAGCTCACAGCAACCTCAGACTCCTGGGCTCAAGCGATCCTCCTGCCTCAGCCTCCCGAGCAGCTGGGACTACAGGCATGTGCCACCATGCCCGGCTAATTTTTTCTATATATTTTTAGTTGTCCAATTAATTTTTCTTTGTATTTTTAGTAGAGAGGGGGTCTCCCTCTTGCTCA
>CAUYSK010115913.1:0-50028 GCA_963575035.1 Avahi laniger
AGTAGCTGGGACTCCAGGCACGCGCCACCATGCCCGGCTAATTTTTTCTATATATTTTTAGCTGTCCAATTAATTTCTTTCTATTTTTGGTAGAGATGGGGTCTCGCTCTTGCTCAGGCTGGTCTCGAACTCCTGAGCTCAGAATGATCTGCCTGCCTCGGCCTCCCAGAGTGCTAGGATTACAGGCGTGAGCCACCGCGCCCGGCCCTGGCTGAAGTTTGAAAAAGAAAATTAAATCAAAGCCCTGCTAGTCTCTGAAAAAACATTATTTCCTCAATGAATGTTTAAATCGTGTTTCATTCTCTTCTTTTTTAAACACACTTTTTAGTTCATAATAGCTTTAGATTTACAGAAAAGTTGCAAAGACGATACGGAGAGCCCCACCTAGGCACGCCCAGCGTCCCCAGTGACGCTGACGTCCACATCGCCAGCTGACATTCGTCACGACCAGGGGGCCAGTGTCATCCGTGGCCAGGAACAGGCCCCACATCACTGACACTCCACTGCTTCCCAGAGCCCTGTGCTGTCCTGCCGCTCATCGGGGACCGGTGACATGACTCCTCCGGTCCCTGTGGGCTCCTCCAGGCTGTGCCAGCTTCTCAGGCGTCCCTGTCTTTCTGGACCTGGCTGGTTTTGAGAGTGGCTGGTCAGGTGCTCTGTGCAGAGTCGCTCAGTCTGTTTGGCTGACGTTTTCCTTACCACGAGAGGGGTTATAGTGCTTTTGCCACTGCCTGGCGGGAGCTCGAGAGGGTCCTGTGCACAGCCACGCGGTCTGCATGGACCCCTCCAGGACCTGAGAAAAGTGTTGCCGAGACCAGATTCCTCCTCTGGGTCTCATCCTTGCTGGCTGGTCCTCGAAGGCCAACCCCGCCAAGTCCCAGGATGGTGGCAGCAGCCACCACGCCCAGCGGGAAAGACAGACCTGCTCCCCGCCCCCCTTCCGGAATCGGCTCAGCTCTCTGGGCTGTGCACCCAAGCCTGGGCATGCCTGTGGCCAGCAGGCTCATCGGGGACACAGAGGGACAGGTGGGGCAGAGGCCACCATCTCAGCAGGGGGTCCCTCTGCCAGTGTCCCAGCGGACGCCGCCTCCCGCTGGCCCTGGAACCCCAGCACTCTGCTGTGGCCACATGGGAGGGAGACGTCACTGAAGCATCTTCTCGAGGCTCATGGGACGTTCTACCAGCCCAGCCTCAGGCAGTTAATTGTCCGTGGGAGACGCAGTGTTTTCACCCCGGCTAGAATTTTTCAGGCAAGAGACAATGACGTAAAGTGGATTTTAAAATGTGGGCGTTGCCGCCTTGGCCCGAAGGCAGCCCTGCCTCTGGGGCCCAGGACGGGACACAGCAAGAGTTGAATTTGCAACATGGGCAAGGATGGTTTCCAAGTGTGCTACGCACACGAGGCCTGTTTTAATCTACCAGAAACTTGTTTTAGGAGGTGGCAGTTTGCTAGTTCCCTTGAATGCTATTTAGAGAGGAAACCAAATTATCTAGAATCAGTGTGGACAGTGATGGACACACCGTGGCCGCGCGCTGCCTGCAGCGGGCGCGTGCCGAAGGCTCTGGCCTGGCCCAGCTCGAGAGCCCACTCGCACGGTGACGTGCAGAGGGGCTGCCGGGCCACGGCCTCACCAGGGCCACATTGCTGGGCAGCTTGGGGGCTGCGATGTTTGAAGCCCTTGCGAATGTTGCCAGCCACCCCTGGCCCCACGTCCCTGTTTGCAAGGGAGAGCCGCGATGCCTGTGTGCGACATCCCAGCTCAGGCAGGGCCCGGGGAGGGACGGTGGGTGCTCTGGGGGTGTGGGGTCCCCTGGGGAGGAGGATGCCGTAAGAGGCTGTCTGTGACGCATGCCCCGGCTCTGTGTGTAAACGGGGGTGCCAGTCCAGAGCCCTGCACCCTCCAGCTGCAGCAGCGGTGACCGTGTTGGGGGGCTTCCAGCCAGCTGCGTAAAACTGCTAATGAAATAACACCAGTTAGAAATGGCTTGAGTGGGCTGGCAGAGTGCTTCACTGGCACCAGGCCCGGCGCTTCCCAGCGCAGGGTCAGGGTGTGGGTCCCCAGAGAGCGAGCGCCACCACTCCGCCCGCGCTTCGCCCGCGCTGGGGCCGTTAGCGCTGTGCTGTTTGCTGGTTTCCCATGTTCCATGGAGGGGCTTTTCTGGGTGGCAGGAATTTCACCAGCTTCGGGCCCCCCCTCTCTCCTTCTCTCCCTCCTCACTTCAGCAGGGCCTCTCCCTCCTTTCTGAACTTCTGTTTGCGCCAAAGCCCTGGAAGTGCCCCGTTCATTACCGGCAAACCCGGCTGAGGCTCGAACCTCGGGACTTTATAACTCGCTCACACAAGGTGTGAGGAGGAATCTTCGGGAAGAGGGTGCTCTCTTTGCCATTCCTGAATGTGGAAAAGTTTGCATTTCCTTGGGACATCTGGCCCAGTCACTAATCGGCCACAGAGTGACATCGGAGACAGTCTCTGTTAAAGTAAATAACACAGCGTCATTAGCAATGACCAAGGTGGTTCCTGGGCATGTAGCAGGACCTGGAACACCCGAGCAAGGAGGTCACCGGGTCCCTGCTGGCTGTGCCCCGCAGTGCGGGCTGCCCACCCTGAGATTCTGGGCCCCCCACACCCCACCTCGACCCGCGCCTTGGTGAGCCCAAGGCTCTGAAACTCCCACCTGCTCCAGAGGGTGAAATTCAGAAAGAAACCCCCCGTTTCTGGCCAGAGGAAGCGGGAAAAGGACGTCCCCCAGGCAAGAGAGTAGGGAGGCCCCAGAAGGAAGAGAACCCGACTGGGGGATGGCAGACTCTGTGTGTGAACCCTTGGGGCGCCCGTGGCGGGACAGACCAGCCCAGACAAGGTTGAGAACCCAACTGACATCTGAGCCGCCACCCACGGGGTGAGGCCGGATTTAGAGGGGACCTGACCACAAAAACAAGACGTCAACATTCTACAGAAGATTAGGACAAGACCCAGAGTTACACAGCGTGTTGTTACTCACAGTGTTCAGATGTAAATCAAAATTACTCAACAGACAAAACACTAGGAACATGTGATCGTTCTCAGGAGAAAAGACAGTGATCAGACGTCAACCCCAGAGAAGCCCAAACACTCACAGCAGCTGTTGTAACTGTGCTCTGTGAAATAACACACTGGGAGTGAATGTCATGTGAGATGAATGACAAGAATTCTCTGCAGAGAAATAGGAACTAGAAATACACAAATGAGGCCGGGCCGTGGCTCACCCTGTAATCCCAGCACTCCGGGAGGCCGAGGCAGGAGGATCGCTTGAGCCCAGGAGTTTGAGGTTGCTGTGAGCTAGGCTGACGCTACGGCACTCTAGCCGGGGCAACAGAGTGAGATGCTGTCTAAGAAAGAAAGAAAGAAGGAAAGGGAAGGGAAGGGAAGGGAAAGGAGAAGGAAAGAAGGGAGGGAGGGAGGGAGGGAGGGAGGGAGGAAGGAAGGAAGAAATGAGTATTTTATAACTGAGAAACGTAGTATCTGCAATGAAGATGTTACAGGTGGACTCCGCAGCAGAACAGAGAGGACAGAGGAAGGCTGGTGCGTGCAGGCAGAGCAGCAGAAAGTAGCCGGTCTGGAGCACAGAGAGGAAAGGAGGAGAGTGGGCAGCGCCTGAGGACAGGGGCGCGACAGTGGATTCCAGATGAGGAGGAGGAAGGGGTCGGGTAGAACCTCCTCCTCAGCAGTAAAGGCTGAAATGTATCAAATTTGGTGAAAGACATAAAGTTAAACATTCAAGAAGCTCAGTGGACCCCACGGAGGATAAACGCATATCATAATCAAATTGCCAAAAACCAAAGAAAACACCCTGAAGGCAGTTAGAGAAAAGCAACACCTTTCATACACAAAAACAATGATTCACACAACAAATCCCTGGTCAGAAACTCTGGCGGCCAGATGCCGGGGGAGCGTCTGAAACCTACCGAAAGAAAAGTTCTCTGGGCTTCGAGGAATTCGCCGGTGTCTTCTCCGCTGCTGCGCCTCTGCCGCTGGGGTCCGGAGCCCGAAGCGATGCTCGCTCACATCCTGCCTCTGGCTCCCGGTCAGTGCGGCCAGAGATCATCGATGTTTCTGATCTGTTTGAGGAATCAGCCTTTGGTTTAATTGATTTGCTCCACTGATTTTCTGTTTTCTGTTTATTTAATAGTTGGTTTCTACTCTGATCTTGATGATTTCCTACTTTCTGCTTGCATTGGGTATAATTTGTTCTGTCTTTACTAGTTTCTTAAGGTAAAAGCTGATATCACGGTTGGCAAATGTCTTCTGTAAAGGGCTAAGCAGTCAACTTTTTTGGTTTTGTGAGTGGTGTGGTGTCTGTCGCAGCTCCCTAACTCTGCAGGTGTAGCACGAAGGCAGTATGAACGGGTGTGGCTGCTCTCGATAAAACTTTATTTACAAACACAGGAAGGGGCCGGATTTGGCCCATGGGCTGTTGTTGCTGATCCCTGGCTTAGATTATTGATTGGTGATCTTTTATGTTTCTCATTTAAGCAGTTAATGCTATAAAATTTGTTCTAAACTCTGCTTTGTCTGCCTCTTTTTGATATGTTATTTTCATTTCCATTGAATTCAAAATATTTTCTGATTTTCCCCTGTATTAGCCATGTGTTTCCCACGCTCTGACATCCGGGGCCTCTGCTGCCAAGGCTAACCAGTTCCTGGAGGTAACCGCTCCAGCAAGTATACTTTTCATACACAAACCAAGTGGGAGCCCACACCCCACCTCTTCCTCTGTGAGCCACTGTCCCGCCAGTCACCCCAGGGCGGCTGCCACACCCCAGAGCTGCGGTTATTCAAAGGAGCCAGTCCTGTGCCTGCTGACCCACGGCCCCTCCCACAGGAACCTCTACAAAGGCTCTTGTCCACGTTTTCCTCTCACTCCCTCTGTCTCCCGGCTGCCCCGTGGCCCCCACACCCCCCTCCACCGTGGCTGCCCCCTCCTCTTGGGAACTGCAACAAACCACGTTCTCAGTGGCCAACGTTTCCCAATCTGTGGGCCTCACTGTACCTGGATCATAATAAAATTTATATCTTTAGAAGGCCTCATCACTTCCTGTCCCATGAGCTATTTAGAAGCATGTTGCTTAATTTCTTAGTGTTTTTGGTTTTCCATTATCTTTCTGTTATGGGTTTCTAGCTTAATTCCATTATAGTCAAGGAACATACAGTACTTTGCATGACTAGAGTTTTTTAAAATGTACTGAGACTTGTTTTATGACCCAGAAGATGGTCTGCCTTGGTGAGTGCTCAGTGTGTCCTTGAGAAAACGTGTCTGTGGTGTTGGGCAGAGGCCTCTAAATGTGTACTGGGTCCAGTTGGCTCGTCTGCGCTCCATGAGGGTTTCTTCCAGAAGGGTCTGGCCGAGCCGGAGCCCGAGCGCCGAGGGAACGTGCTGTTGGGTGCAGGAGGGGGCTCCCACCTGCAAGCCTCCTCCCATCTCAGTTCAGGCATTGCTGCCCCCAGATGGGACTGCGCCTGGGATGTTCGCCAGCCACTGAAAGGGCCCCGAGAGTGTCCTGGCAACCCAGCGAAGGAGCACTGTGACTGAGCACCGCGGTCCCCACTCCAGGACACGATCCCCTGCCCTCCCACTCTTCAGTGGGCAGGGGCTGGAGGAGGAGTCCCTGAGTCGTCCAGACCCACAATAAACCCTGCCTGTTCCCACTGACCACGACGTGGCAGGTCCACGGCACAGCCCCTGCCTCAGAGAGCCCCGCCCCACCCATGACAGCGAGGCCCCTGACTGGGAGCCAGAGAAGCCGGCCAGATGCTGGGCCGAACAGCTAGCAGGGAGGGGCACCTCCCAGCTCAACAAGGTGCAGCCCTTCCCTGTCAGCTCAGAGCAGTCACGCCCACCCCATCAAGCCATGCCCACCCAGGCAGCCACACCCACCCATCAAGCCACACCTACCCAGCAAGCCACACCTACCCCAGCATAGCCACGCCCACCCCAGCACAGCCACAGCCACACCCAGGCAGCCACACCCACCAAACAAGCCACACCCACCCACCAGCCACGCCCCCGCACCCGAATACAGACCTCACGTCATGAGAGCTTCTGATTTTCCCAGAGAAATGTTCTATTCAGAACATTGTGTGTAACTTCCCAGTTTTGAAGGTTGCTGCAGACATCTTGGCCAGCTCTCCTGGGATGTACTTGACCCAATAAGGGCTCTTGTCTGCAGTGTACGTTTGCCTAGCTCTGACAGCATCCGTGCCACGGAGCCCTCAGGTCCGGGTGGTGGACACCTGTCCCCTCCAGCCCTCCTGCCCTCTGTCCCTCCTCCCACCAGGCAGCTCCGTGTCACTATAGGTGCCTGTGCACTTTGTAGCTTTCGTACAAATGGAATCACACCATCTATGCTCTTTCTGGTTGGGCTTCTTCAACTTGGCGCGGTCACTAGGACATTCTCTGTCGTGTGTCTCAAAACTTCCTCCCTTCTATGCCTCAGTGTTTCCCGCTGAGTGGACGTGCCACCATCTGTTTACCCATTCACCTGCTGATGGACATGTAGTATTTGCCCCAGGTTTTTGCTGTCACTAATACAAACAAAACTGCTATGACGTTCATGCATAAGTCCTTGTGTGAACATGTTTCGTCTGTCGTGGAGATGCCCAGGAGCGGGATGGCTGGTCCTGTGGTTGATGGGATGTGTGTAACTTTTTAAGACGCAGCAGGACTGTCCTGCAGGGTGGCCATGCCATCTTACGTCCCATCCGCAGTGTGTGTCAAACTTTCAGAAGCGACACACAGGCCGTAGGAAGCAGGTCTGCGGTGCAGCCCAGCCCGCAGGCTACTGGTTTGTTATCCCTGGTCTAGGCTAGCTCCTGGTCTAACAGAGTGGGCTGTGCCAAAGGTCATGCAACAAGCTGTCAGCTAGGTCAGCTTAGTCAGCTGACCGGAACCCAGGCCGGGGTCCCTGCATGCTGGCTTCTGGTGTCAGCAGGCACTGGACGCCACTCTATGTGGGGCCATCACCACACCTCTTCTGTGCCCACAGCCCGGAGTGCCAGTGGGCAACACCGCCTGCCGCAGGTGCCCACACTCTGGCCAGGCTCACATCGTGCTGAGAGGGAGCGTGTCCCCGCAGAGGGTGGCTGCGCGTCCCTGAGCAGAGGAGGGGCGGGCCCAGACTGGGGCCCCAAAGGCTCCCGGAGCAATCTGGGATGCAGGACTGTGGGAGGACTCGCCTGGCTGGCACAGGTGCTCACTCTCAGGGCAGTTTTCCCAGGTGAGCGGTTGTGTGAAGAGCTTGGGGACTCTCGGTGCATCACACGCCTTGATGTGCTGGGTTCCAGCAGCCTCTCCAAGGAGTCCCCTCTGCAGGGCCCGAGGGCCTCTGGGGGCATCTCCTGGGTGAGCCAGGGGCTGGGCCTGGGAGGCGGCTGAGAAGGAGCTGTGGCTGGGGAAATTAACCCCCGAGAGCTAACAACCTGTACTGCAGTGGGAACGCTGCCTAGAAATGCCCCCAACACACAGTGTGCCCAGGCTGGGCATCCGCCCACGCCTCCTGGTCCGGCATCTGCAATACCCGCCGTGAAGCTGGCCCCACGAGGGCACTTTGCTCGCTGTGGCAGGTGGAGGTGCTGCCAAGGGGCTGGTGCAGGTGTTCCTGAGGCCTGGGGCACAGCACAGAGCCCCTCCCACATCTGCCGAGCCCTGTCGGACGCAGTAATGTTGGGGGCTGCAGGCCCCCGGGCTCGGGCCCAGCGAGGCCCTGAAGTGAGGCTCCAGGTAGGGTCCCTTGTCTCCCCAGGGTGCTCTCTTCCTGCCCAGATCCCCTGGCTCGGGGCGGGGGGGGGCCTTGGCCTCCCTCCTGTACCTGATCTGCAGGGATCCCAGATGTGCGGCCCTCAGGGCCGGTGTGCACACAAGTTTGAGAAATGCCCTGGGAGGGTTCAGGGGTAAAGGTGGGTTGGCAGGTCAGATGGGGAGAGGTGGGCTCTGCAGGGGGCCCAGGACAGTCACCCATGGCAAAGTCACCACCCAGAGCTCTGATTCATCGGCTGCAGGGGTGCAGATGAGCTGGGGGGACGTGGAGACCCCAACATGCAGGCGAGGAGGGGACGGGGCCAATGCTCCACCTTGCTGACACCCCATCTTGCTGACGCCCACCCCACCATGCGCCAGGTGAAGCAGACCCTTGGCCATGGCCCTCGCTCCAGGGTGGGACACGCCTGTGCTGCCCGTGGCCTCCCAGCTGCACACGCAGCCCTCCCTCTCAGCTCCGCAAGGGCCTCGGAGTGCCAGGCAGATGAGTGCACAAGGCTGGGAGGAGCAGAACCCCCCACTTAGAGGGGACCCTCAGTTTCCACGGCTCTCTTTCCAGGGCCAAACCCACGGAGCAGCCACGCCCGCACCTGTGTCCTTCTGTCCTCTGCCTGGCTCGAAGCCGGCCTCTGGCTTCCTGTCTGCTCTGTCTGCTGAATTATTCACGCGGCGTTATCAGGGCAGGCCCTGGCGGCCAGGCGGGGTGAGCGCTCTCCTGGACCTCGGCCCAGCCCCACCTGCTCCCTTAGTCATCTCTGGCTCCAGTGAGGAAATGGCTGTTAATGGAGCCACAGGCCAGCCGCCTCTTCCACGAGCTGCAGCCGGCCGCTCCCCGCACTGGCCTGCGTCCTCCCACCCGCTGCCGGCGCCCTGGGGCCAGGGCTCCGTGGCACATTGGCTGTGTCCTGGCAGTGCCCAGCACAGTGTCTGCAAACACAGGGTCCAGACAGTCACTGTGCTGATCCAAACCACACCAGGCTCCGGATCCAACAGTTTTACTTTGTTATCTCAAAAAGTGCTTCCCAGGGGCCTGGAAAAGATGAATGCAGCTTTGCTTTGGGGATCTGCGTGTGCATGAGTGTGTGCATGAGTGTGTGCACACGTGTGCATTGTGCCTACAGGCGCGTGCACCTGCCTGAATGCATGTGTTCACATGCATGAATGTGCATGCATGTGTGTACACACGTGTGTCTCTGTGCACATGCGTATGGGTGTGAGAGCATGTGCTCACCCAAGCATGTCCTCGTGTGTGCACGCACATGTGTACACATGTGTGAGTGCATGTGTGTCACCGGCACAGTATTTACACCCAGCACAGCTTCCATTGCCCCTGCCTCTCTGGTGCACAGGCAGGCACCCTCCCACACATGCATGTGAGCACAGGGTCACATGGGCAGTGCCACAGCCCAGGTTGGCCTCATTGCTCCCAAACCGGGTTTTCAGCTTGTCTTCACTGGCCATTTCTGGGCTTGTTTGCCAGAGTCCCCTTCCTGTGTGTGGGTCCCCTGAAAACCTTCGGTGCCAACTCCTGCCAAGAGAAGGGCCCCTGCACCTCCAGCCTGCGCCAGCCCCGTGTGCAGGCTCCTCCAGGTAAAGTGGCGAGGGCTCCTCCCGCCCGCCTAGGCCTCAGACCCCAGTGGGCAAGAGGATATGCTCAGCTCCCAGCGGGAGGCCCAAGGGACAGGTGGTTTGTCCCCCACCCAGTGGCAGGAGCTCAGGGAGGAGCTGGCTCTCCTGGATGCGCGTCGGCTGGCAGGAGGCACAGGTGGGAGTGCTGGGTGGGGAGACTCCAGGCAGACACAAGGACACCCCGCTGAGACTGAGCCTGTGCGGTTGGGACCACTGCACCCCAAAGGAGGGCGCAGCCGCCCTAAGCACTCCCCAACCGGCTTCTGACTGTGTCGACCTGGCACAGGTGCGTCTCAGCCTCCCGTCTGATAGCCAACGTTTTGCGTAGAGAAACCGCATTTGGACGATGCCCTGGAGGAGCTGACAGCTCTGCAGGGAATCTCCTGCCTGTGAGCCAGGGTTTCCCTAAACGCAGCAACGGGGAGGCGATGCCCAGCCTCTGGCGCTGCTGGGCATCTCCTGAGCTCCTCAAGCGGCTCTGGGAGGAAGAGCATGGGGCCAGGGTGGGCCTGTGCGCAACAGCAGGATGGGGGCCACCAGCCACGGCTCCTGCACAGGTAGGGTCCCGGGCCCTGGCCACGTCCGTGCCTGACCGGCCATCCTGAGCCTCAGTGTGTGTGGAATGTTCCCCGACCTGAGGCCTCCTCCCTGCCTTCCAGTGGCGCCCGAACCACCGGCAGTTTTCCTTCTGGTTGAACACTTTCGGCTGCGCAGGTGACCGTTGGCATCCACCACCCACCATTCCCTCCTGTCTGTGGTCACAGGGACACAGGCCCATCGGAGCACCAAGGCTTGCCAGCACCCCACGCCGTGGGAGGGCTTGGGTTTTAAAGTTTGTTGAGTGTTTGAGCCGCCTGGGCTGGAGCCTGGGGACAGCCTGGCTGCCACACAACGGTCTCACAGGTGTGGGCACTGCGCCCCCAGGCAGACTCCACTCCCCCGGCTCCAGGACCCTCTCCCAGGGCTCAGTGCTGAGCAAGCCACTCCAGTAACGCCGCGCTAGAAACCCCGCACCACCAGGGAGCTGAGAGTTTCCCATAAAAGGCCCCAGAAGATGGATTTGATTTGTTCATTCTTATTGGGAAACCTGATTTCAAAACCCTGGCAGATTTGTAGGAAATTGGTTATTCATGCCCAAAATGAAACAGTAAATCCTTTCCCCACATAAGTCACTGCCCAGGAAGCTGCTACCTCGGCTGCAGCACTTTCTGTCTTGGCAGGCGAGTGGCTAAAACTCTGCCTTCGGAGTGATTTACAAGTCCAAGCCGTGCTGGTCCTGCTGCTGCCTGGGCTCGGTGCTCCGGAACGAGCACAGACCCCGGGGTGGGGCCCCCGCGGCTCTCCATGGTGCTGAAAGTGGGTGCTCGGCGGGGGCTGCAGACAGCCTGCGGCAGGTGAGGTTGGTCCCCACCCAGGTCCATCCAAAGGCCACCAGACAAGGCCAGCACCCCCCACCAAGGACAGCCCCGGCTGTGAGTGTGCATGTGTGGGGCCCGCCAGGCGAGCCGGGAGCTCAATCCTGCAGAGACCACACCAAGGGGACACACAGGACAATGAGGCTCTGGGCCAAAGTGTTGTAGGACATTCTGTCCTGGGAGTGACAGGAGCAGAGTCCCAGCTGTTCTAGAAATTTCCTCTTTATCTTAGGAGGTTGCGTTTCCAGCATATTCTACAATTATTCTGGAGACCCACAGCGAGAAGTGAAGAGAGGCTGGGTCTCCCAGGCCCTCCAGGGACTGTCCTTCTGGAGGGGCCTCAGCAGAGTTAGGCCCAGTGGACTGACGGGTCACCTGCTCACTAACTTGGTGGCCTCGACTCTACTCACACCCCTCCCCTACTTCCCGGGGTCACCTCCACGTTAACCATGTGCACCACACCCGCATCCTGGGTCTGCTTCTGGGGCCCAGAGGGAAGATGTCAGTGCCCCTTGCTCCCCACTGATGGCAGCCCTGGTGCCCAGACGCAGGACTGGCTTTGCGGACAGTGTCACACCTGTTCTTCTGGGGGCAGCGTCTGCCTCTGCCCTGCAGCCTCGCGTTCTGTGGTGCTGCCGGCTGTGCTGGCCAGGCCCCGCCCAAGCTGTCCCTGAGTCTGCCTGAAGCGGATCTTTCCAGAGCACGGCCCCAGGACACTGACCCCACCAGATGCTCTAGAACTCTGTGGCCAGAGCCATGCACGCTGCCTCCCAGGACTCCCTGGGGGATGCATGCCTCCCGCCAGGCTGCGTGACCGGTGCCAGGTGTCCCCAGGACGGACTGACCAGGAGCTCTCATTTCCGCCAGCACCTGCCACCCCCACCCGGAACCTGTGCACCCGGGGCCTTGGGATGCGAAGGGCTTCTCAACAGGTCCCAGCACCCAGGGGATGGATCAGACGTGCTCCTGATGGCCGATCTCCTGCCTGCGTTTAAGTCAAGTGAAGTCATCAAAGTCGATCTGCACACTCTATCTCAGGAACACGGATCTGGAGTCCTGGGAGCAGGAGGGATTCGAGGGGTGTGTTCATCTGCATGTCCAGGGCCCACCGTGGCAACCCGGGAAGCGCAGGCTGCAGCGTGAACTGTGCTGCTGCCTTTCTAACAGAGGCCACCTGCGGGGCCACCAACCAGGCGCAACTTCTCTCTGCCCAGGTCTGGGCTTCCCGGGCTGTCATCATCCGAGCTCCAATATGCCATGTTGGCTCTGTCATCCCCATTTTACGGATGAGGAGACTGAGGCCCTGAGAGAAGCCACTTGCCCGGGGCACACACTGGAGACAGCTCCAGGCTCTGCCCACTTGCCTGTGTCGGCCGACCTGGAGACACAGCTCTGGGCAGGGAATGTTCTGGGCTCGCCCAGCAGCTGAGGCCTTGAGAGCAAAAAGTCTGAGGTTTGGGAAAGAAAAAGGGTTTCTCCCCCTGCTGAGCTCTCAGCCTGCTGCCCTGGGAGCTCGGATGCAGGACGGCAGCGTCTCCTCCCGCTGGGGTGTCCAGCCTGTGGCCAGCCCCACGACCTTGCCAGCCCGTCTCAGAGCCGATGTCTGGAAACGAACCTCTCGTTCTCTCCAGGTAGCACACAGACAGGTGGGATAGGTAGGTAGGAAGAATGGGGAGAGGGAGGTATCGATCCCATGGGTCTGCTTCTCTGGGGCGCCCTGACTGACACGGGGAGATCGAGGCTGTCTCCAGCTTCTCAATCTCAGTGTCCTCGGCTCCCTCACGCAGAGAAGCCCTGCAGGAGTCTAGAGGGAAGAAAAGACCTGAGAACTGGCTCAAAGGCAGGGGCCACCCACCTGCCACCCATGGTGCTGGGAAGAGCCCCAGGCCCATCTCATTCTGCCGCGTCATCAGAGGCAGGGTCACCAAAGCCAGAGAGGCGCTGCCTTGTCCAAGGTCACAGCTCAGAACAATGAACGGTCCCCCAGACTCCCACGCCTCCTCCCCAGGCCCGCCAGGTGTCCCTGACGTCCTGAGGGTCTCAACATTCTCGCTGCTCTGCATCCCATGGTATCTCCATTCAGAGCCCCTTCCTTGTCCCTCCTCGGGGACAGCTGTCCTTCAGCAGGGGACACGAGTGGCTTCTCCGGGCCTGGCAGTTGCACGAGGCAGAGGCTGGGGGGTGGCAGACAGGAAAGGCAGGCGGTGGGGGCACAATTTATTAGGATCAGTTTTACTGTTCGCAGATTCCTGCAAAAAGCCTTCGGGACTGGGCAGTGGTCGGTATGTGCTTCCGCGCAGGGAGTGGCATCTCGCCGCCCGCCCACACCTGGGGGCCTGAACGAGTATTTCCCAGGCAGCCTGGGTACCGGGGTCTGGACTGCAGACCTCACCTACACTGGATGCAAACCCCGATGCAGGCTGCTGGGAAAGTCCCAAACGCTCTTTCTCTAAGCCACTTCGACGGGTGAGCAGGTGAGAGCTACGGAGAGACCTGCAGTGCCCTTGCGAGTCCCCTGGAGAAGGGGCCTCGGCTCCGGCTGCGCCTGCCGGCCAGGGAGGCTCTGCAAACCCAGGTGACCTGGGGGCTGCAGCCTGATTTCTTCAGACCTGGGATCTGAACCTCCTCCCCCTATTTTTTCCAAAATCTGTAAATCAAAGCGGCCCTCGTGGCCAGTTTAGCGTGGCGCTGCTGAGAAAGAGCGGAACAAACGGAGGCAGCCTCCCCCTGCGCCGCCCCGCCCACCCCAAACAGCCGGCTCAGCAGTTCCTCCTGAGCCTTCAGAACAGTTTCCGTTCAAGCAGGCATATAATTGTTGACGCTTTAAAGGGAATCGCCCACTGCAGCCGCACGGCCGCGCAGCCCCTTGGCACACGCAGACCCGCCGCAAGCGTTGCAGCTGCTGCAGCGTCCTTGGCGCAGCCACACCAGATTTATCCGCCAAGTCCCACTGTCATTGCGGGAGGGACCCCAGCCTGGGGAGCCTCGGCCAGCCAGGAGCTCCTCCTCGGGGCCGAGCTGGGCAGGGACCACCATAGAGGGGCACCCAGGCCAGGGTCAGGGGTCAGGAGGGCCCCACATGGACTGGCGAGGCCGACCGTCTCTCCCTCCCCAAGGGACTGGGCGCCCACCCTCCCTTTATCCCTGAGACACCCTGCAAGGCACCTTCCCAGCTCACTTCGCAGAGGTCACCTGCTCAGGGTCACCCAGCAGGGGTGGCCGGGCCTGGACCTGGCCAGTGCCAAGCGGCAGGGGTGCTGCCCCTCCCCCACATGGCCTCCACGCTGGCTTTCCCTGGAAGGCCGCCCCCTCCCAAACCCTGCCGACTATTTGGTCCGCAAATGGCTCCTCTCGTCCCAAGTGCCCACCCTCCAGCTCCACAGCAAACCCGTCTGCTCACGTCCCTGCTTCCGCAAAGTTGTCGCACCCCAAGAGGACGTGCTGCCTGGGGGGGCGGAGCCACAGCTGTCAGGACACCCACGGGAGGGGTTGGCACTGCCCCTTGGGCCCTTCCCCAGGGACTTGGCCCTGGACAGAAGCCCCCACTGGGACAGGCTCGGCAGGAGCAGCCCCCATGCCGATGGCATTTACCTAAGGCCTGGTTTCCTGGAAATCTCTGCCAGAGACTGACATAAAGGTGGCCTCCCAGGAGAAGTCACTCTCTCTAAATGACGAGTCCTCGATGGCCCGTCCTCTCCCCTGGGACACCTCAGTCATGGGACAAAGGCTGGCAGTGCCCCATCCGACCTCAGCATCTTGCTGAGATGCCCAGGGGACAGGCTGAGGGGCGAGAGGCTCGTTGCTGGGGTAAGTTGCCAACGAGAAATGAAAGAAAGTTCCAGGGCTTTTGTTCTCCTTGCCCAGCTCTGGTCCAAGTCACCTCGCCCCAGAGGAGCTCGTCCCTGAAGGTCAAGGACACGCGTGAGTGCATGCAGGCAGGCAGCGGGGGCCTGAGCATGCCCGGAGTGCGCGGGTGGCGGGGGCGCGATCAAGGCCCCGCAGGCGCCACAGCAAGGGACAGACCCCGTACGCTCAGGGACCGTCCCAGGGAACATCTCGGAGCCACCATTACACAGCTGGTGGAGGGACGGAGACAGAGAGAAACACAGAGAGATGCAGAGAGACAGAGACACAGAGAGAGACACAGGCAGAGACAGAAGAAAGAGGGAGGAAGGGGAGGGAGAGAGCGGGGGGCTCTCGGGATGGTTCTGGAGGGGCATCTGTGCCAGCCCCTCCAACTCTCAGATGGGAGGCAGGTCCTGGTGGCTATGTACTCTGGTTCTGGAATCTTCTGCCTGAGTTTGAAGCCCGACTTAGCCTTTTCATGGTTATGTGACCTTAGAAGTCACACAAATCGCTTGAGCCTCAGTTTCCTGCCCTGTGAAATGAGCTGATCATAGCGGAAGGCCACCCTGCAGGTGGAACGCCGCACACTGGGGCTCTTGGCTGTGGGGGCCCCGACTCTCGCTCTTCCCGGCTTCTCTCCGGGTGGGCTGTCCTGGTGTGCCCCGAAGCACAACCCCCAGACGTTCACATTTAACACAAGCCCTGCCCCAGCGGGAGGCCAGGCCTGCAGGACGGCACCACCCCTGCCATGGTGTCGGGCTGAGGAGCCGGAAGTTACCTTGGGACCTGCCGTCCCTCCTGCTCCGCTCTGGGAGCCCCTCGGTGCTGACCGGCACCTGCCCCTGAGGCCAGGTGCTAGGGAGACACTTCTGAGCCGGCTGCACGGAGATCTTGGGGCTCCTCATAGAAACTAAATCCTCCTGCACTCCGCCCTGAGCGTCACCCTCCCCCCTGCAGACTTGCCTCCCCCAGCAGTGGGGGGGCACGAGGCCGCCCGTCGGGACAGCACCCAGCACTCCGATGCCACGGGACACCCCTGCAGTGCTTTGCAGCCGCCCTCTGCTCGGAGACACTTGGCTGTACTGTGCCCTCGGACTCCCTCCTGCACACACCTGGGCGAGGACCCACGTCACGGAGCCACGCGGTGCTCAGTGGGTTCTGCAGGGCAGAGGAAGCTTCTTCAGTGATTCACATGTCACCCCAGGCCCGGCGGACCGGGCGCCAGGCCCAGCCCGCTGCTCCCCAAGTGCCCTTGGGCACGCTGCCCGCCCTCCAGAGCTGTCCCTCCCCTGTCCAGGGCAGGACAACGCTGCTTCGCGGGAGGACTTCGTGAGCAGCAAGATCTGCAGCAATGACGTCAATTATTAGCATGTCATTATTGGTTATTGATATATCAATACAATTAATATGACATTGCATTAATAATTCACGTGCTGGAGCCCCATTCTGCGGAGGACACATTAGAAGCTTGGCAAGTTACACGGAGACTCTGGGTAAAGCCCTCATTCCAACCTGTGCCGGGAGCCACGAGCAAGCAAACGTTTTGATTCACTTCTGAGACTGAGACCTTGTGGCCCTCATCTGCCAGCCCAGCTTTCCCAGGTTTAGCTCATCCACCCTCACCTGGCCAGGGGCTAATCCTGCGCATGCAGAGACTCAGGGAAGAGAGTCGTCCTGGCCCCGCCAGGGTTGGGGCTCCTGGAAGATGGCCCCACTGGAGGGCACCGCTGTCCTGCCCATCCCCAGCCAGTGCTGGCCCCGAGGCTGGGAGCTGGTGGTGTCTGGTGGGCGCTGTCCGCGAACAGCGTCCTGAAGAGATGCTCCCTGCGGATGCCTTTCCGCTACGCTGGTTAATACAACACCTGCCCATGCCACCCGACCTGTGTGTGTCCCTCCCGGGCAGGTTTCCCACAGGTGTAGAAGGTAAATGGTGGCCCCAGGGTCCCTTGTGAGCCACTGCCCATCCTAACAAGAAGCTGGCGGCCTTCACGGCTCGAGCCTTCCTTGGAGCCTGGTCCAGTCTGTTCCCAAGCTGCGAGCTCTTGCACAGGGTGGGGAGGACTTTCCATTTGGGGACAAAAAGACAGGTGATGTGTAATCAAATCAGCTGTCTGTATTATTGCGCCGTTATTATGACAGGCGGGCTTGGTTAGAAACTGTGCCACATTAAAAGCGGATATGACCTTCATTGAGGGTGGTCCGGAGGCCAGAGCTATGCATGGGGGAAGGGCCCCACCCGGGCTGTCTGGAGGTTTGGAGAGAAGGGTTCTAGAGGGTTCTGACAACCTGGAGGGAGGGGCAGCTATGGTCGCTCAAAGCACCAGGTAGGCACAGGCAAAGGCCCCCAGGCAGGTGGGACTAAGGCACACTCGGGAGACCTTGGCCACTTTTCTAGCAGTGAGAGAACAGCGCTCCCAGGGCTCCCTAAGGGAGGCCCCCCATCGATGACCCACGTCAGGCTGTGAGAGCCGGGGCAAGGACGGGGGCAGTGGCCAACCTTTGCCCGGCGGTGTATGTTGGTCCTTTTCCCGCCGACCCTATCCCGCAAGGTGAGCAGGGCCATCCCGCTTCTTGGGCGAGAGCAGGGCCACAGCAGGTCGGCACTGGGGGCTTCCCATCCACGTGCAGCAGCTCACAGCCTCCCGCCAAGGGCGTGGCCCGGGGCTCTGCGCTGTCCTTGACTTCTATCTTATTGGACGTGCACCATGCAAGGGCATCTCCCCGTCTAGACCCGGCGCCATGGAGCGGCCAGTCCGTCGTGGCCCCCACCCCTGCTCACTGTGCTGCAGCCACACGGATGGGGTCCTGCCCTGCAGCTCATGGGTCCTCCCAGCATGAGCTCATGTGGCGCTCAGGCTCCAGTTTGGCTAATTTGCAGCAGAGAGCTCCAGGCAGCTGGAGGCCAACGGTGACACACAACAAAGGAGAACACGGGATGCACCACCTGGGCCATTCCCCTCATTCCCGGTTCCAGGAATCGAAGTAGCTCCCAAGGGGCCGCGGGGCTTCGCTGCTGATGCTGAGCTGTCTATTTGTCCCCAAGTCACATATCTGCTCCCTGAAGGGCACCGCAGGTCTGGCAGGCGCAGGTCTGGCCCGCCAGGCTGGGACGCCCCGCGGTACAAGCGTGCGAGTGCGTGAGAGTGAAGAGACGCCCAGTCCAATCATAAGCGGTTGTGAAAACCGCAGCCAGGCTCATCTGAAAGAGTGCGTGGCTAGCGACTTACGTCTTCACGCGTGACAGGTCCCTCAGCCAAAGAGAAGGGACTAGCGAGTCACGTGCTTCCCCAGCATGCGCTCGGGCATGAGACATCACTCTCGCATGCAAATGCAAATACTTCATTGGTTGTTGTGTCCACCTGTTGGTGCTGAAAGTCAGAGCAACTCTTGGTCCAGAAATTCCCAAGTGGACGTGGCCCTGCCCTGCCCCTGTCCCCAGTCCATTTCCAGTGGGGAGGGCTGGGGACCATGGCCCGGCTTTGCGTGGCGGAAGGGGCCTGTGATCCGTCAGTAAAACAGCGTTTTTATGAAACCCTGTTTGTTGTTTCGCATTTCACTCAGACCCGGAGTTGGGGCTTCGTCCGCAGCTTTCTCCCAGTGAGTCTATGGTGGGGGAACAACACGCCCTCCAGGTGTGGCCCGCAGGGTCCTCCCCGCACTCCCGCCCACCCTCCTTGGAAAGCGCCCTGAGCACCGAAGTGCTTGTCCCACATCGCGGGAGATACGCGGCTGGAAGCTGCATTTACCCCGTGGGTCTCCCTGTGTGCGCCACACAGTCCTGGAAAATGCACCAAAACCTACGGCACAGAAGCCAAACCGCAGACGCACACCGCACTTGGTTCTTGTTCCCAAAGAGCACAAGCGCTTGGGCTGCCGTGAGGACCCACCACCGCCCCGCCGGGGCACACAGCTGCTCACCCAGCTTTACGGCGGCAAGTTCTCCTCCGACGAGACACTGACGCCCAGGCAGCCCCCTGGGCAGCTCTAACGACGTCCATCTCTGTCTCACTGTATTCAGTTTACAAAACTTTTGTTTCCTGTTGCTAATGTCAGCATTCAAATATTTCTATTTTTACTTATTTTTAGACATAAAATAAGGTCAAAGCACAGTAAAGCAACCCAGCGCCCACCCGCCGCTGTACCAAGACGGTGGTGCTGGACGGCTGATCCGCCAGGTGGCAGGGCGTCATGCCGCGGGCATCGGCCAGCTCACACATGGACGTCACATTCGGCACTCGAGGCGTGGCTCCGAGTGCCAGGCGCCCAGTGCTCTGCCTGCCCAGCGTCCCTCCCCATCGTAACAGGGCCCCGATTCTCCCTGGGGAGCCTGTGTGTCCCGGAGGTGGCCTCCTCCCGCCCTTAGTCGCCCAGTCAGCAAGTGTCCATCTGGGACCTTGGCATTCTCCCCACACTTTCTCTGTCTCACCTGGCTGGATGGAGAAAAACAGATTTCTGGTGACATAGTTTGAGTCCTGGATACAGCCCTATTTTTGGACTCTCGGCCACATGAGCCAGTGATTTCCCCTTCTGGGCTGAGTGCGTGTCCCCACCCAGCACAGCACCGAGACCGCCCGGCCACGCATGGCCCCTCACTGGGCCCGGTGCCCTCGCCCTGCTGGAGGCCGAGGCCGTCTGCGCTGACCCCATCCCAGGGAACACGGTGCCCCCAGCCGCCGAGTGGCGCACTCACAGAAGGAGACACGGCTCAGGAGTGAGAAGGAGCGAATTGCTGATCACACACCGCACACGGGGGCCTCGGGGGTGGTGCTGCGGGACCCCATTCGTAGAATCCTAGCGCAGACAGGACTCACCACGGGTCAACACGGTCCGTTCACTGGGCAGACAGAAGCAATCTTGGTGGACACCTTAGTTCATGTTCCTCAAAAGGCTGCCGGGCCAGCACCTCCTCCTCCTAGAAGCAGGGGGTATTTCCTGTGCGCCCCCTAGGAGAGGGGAGTTTGAAGGGCACAGGAAGGCGTCTGCTCTCCAGAGCGTTTCCCAACCGCACAGACCGTGTGACTCAGGCCTCGGACACAGAGCCTCGGTCACTGCTCAGCCAGCCCACATTCTCACCCCTCTCCAAGACGGAAGGACGGGCCCAGAGCCCCAGGGAACATGACGCCCTCCTGGATGGGCCCTGGTCCTGCCTGGCCCTCTTTCCCGGACCCCCTAAGGTGAGATGTTTGGGGTCCCCACAGGCAACCGAACACGGCAGAGCATGAGACCAGGCACAGACACCGAAGACGGCGGCCGCCCAAAGGTCTCCAAGGGTCACTCATTCCTGGGTGGGGGATGCAGGCCGTGGATGGACAGCCCCACATTCTGGAGTGACCCTCTCGAGCTCGATGGAGCTGGCTGTGTGGCCAAGGTGAGCTCCGTGCCCTCTCTGACAACCAGGCCTCTGCCCCGCCCATCTGGCCCGTGTGCACACTGCCCTGGGGTCGCTGTGACCAGGGGCTGTGACAACAGACAGCCAGGGTAGGGGAGAAAGGATGTAAAGCCCCCCAGGGCGAGCCTATGTCCCTACCCCTTACCCCGCTCCCTAGGCCCCAGGTGTGGCTCTGGCCAGGCCCTGCTCAGAGGTGGGGCGAGCTCAGCCCAGAGCCGCGGAGGCTGCAGGTGGTGGTGGGGTCATGAGACAGCCCAGGTCCCACCTGCCGCCTGGGTTTATACTTAGGAAGAGCTTCTAGGGACAATCAAAGAATGACACTCTGTAACCCTGAAGACTGCACGGAATTCACATCCCAGTGCCTGTCAGTGGTGTCACTGTGCGCATGGCCTAGGATACGCCTGTCCCTTCGCGGAGACGTCACTGACCACCTGCCCTCCAGGCACCGCGTGGGCTCCTGGCAGCTTCTCCCCACTTCATTCGCATCATCTGACGATCGTGGGTGCGGTGCCAAGTGCGGGGCCGCGCTGGTGACCAACGCGGACCTGGCCCTGCCCTGGGCACGGCAAGGCCTGTGCCGCATTCTCACCGGGACCTCCCAGACGCCAGCGGGGGCAGGACCCGGTGACACCTGCAGTCATCCTGGGGCGGTCGCACAGGGCGGTGTGTAGTGCGGGCAGGGGTTTCAGGTCGTGCCATCCTTTGATGTCCAGGGGAGAGCAGAGCCAAGAGCAGGGTGCCCTCGGGCACTTGGCCGACTCCAGGCATCTCGTCCTGGGCTCCCCTTCCTGTCCTGAGGCCCCTGCAGCGCCGAGGCCCTGCCCACGGGGCAGCTTACCAGGGGCCACCCGACAGCTGCAGCTGCGCGGCTCCCTCCCAGCTCCTGCTCTTGGCCAAATACTTGCACAAAAGTCTCCCACAAGGCCTGGGTGTGGCCCCGAGTCCTCACCCAGGTGGAGCATTTGACACGGGACTGAAAGCTGCTCCACTCCCACCCTCCAGGGAGGTGTGAAGGGAGCAGGGCCAGGCGACATCTGCGACCCGCCAGGTCCTCGGTGTGGGAGGACTCCCTGAGTCTTCCTGCCCAATGGACAGATGTCACCTATACTAGACCCCAGGGGAGGACAGTGCTCTGCACCGTCCCCCTCGGGGTTGGTGGGTTTGGGGTTAGACCACCCTGAAAGTCGTTGACAGGGTGGGGGTCGGGGGGAGCCACACACCTGCTTTTAGCTGCCCACCGTAAAGGCCTCCATGACAGACCCCCTCGGTAAGGCTCCCGGGAGGCTGCGGGCTGTTGCAGGCCCCCCAGGAGGGGCTGACTGTCCTCCCCTCCACTCAAAGGCACCAGAGCAGCCGACAGCCCAGCAGCCACCCGTGGTCACACGGCCCATCAGGAGCAGGCCAACCTGGAGCCTTCGGCCCCAGTGCTGGAGGACGGGCGCCGCCCCCGTGCCGGCCCTGGGGGTAACCCTGCGGCTCCTGGCCTTCCCCACCGTCTGGGGAGACAGCTGTCATGTGAGAAGAGGGATGCTGGGCCCGCCTGGGGGTTAGGGCTGAGCTGACCCTGGGAATGGGGACGTCACCGAGGTGGGGTGAGGACAGAGCCCAGCCCACTGAGCCAGGGCTCAGGCTGGAGGGGCCGCCACCCTCGGACCTGTCCGCTGCGCCCATCTGGGCAGCTCCACCTTCTCTCCACCATGCGCCTTCCCCATGTGCTCCTCCCAGGGTCCAAGCCCGGCCTGGCCTGTCCTGGCCAGTGCTTCCCACGGTGAGGCCCCCAGCCCTGCCGCTCTGACCGAAGTCGGGGTTCACTCCTAGCAGGCTCTGCCCGGGAAGGGGTGTGTGGTTGAGGGTCCTGCTCAGTGGGTTCCAAGTGCCGCGTGGGTGCTACGGCCCCGGCCTGTATCTGTGCGCAAATCTCACTCCGTGCTATGTGCCTGCTGGGACCTGGCTCCCCCACTGCGAGGGTGGGCCCCGCTTGCACCCAGAGGGTGGTTCCTGGGACTCAGACAGGGCCTCCTCCCCAGCCACAGGTCACAGGGAGGGTCCTGCTCAGTGGCCCCTCACAGGGTCTCCCCACCAGCCCCAGCACCCTGCCGTGTGGCCTGGAGAGAGGCCACCAGCCCGGGCCTGCCCCAGTGGTGACAGACAACACGATGTCTCTTAGGTCACCGGCATAACATGGGCTCATTCCCGCGGGGCTCCGGCGGCGTCCGTCCTTCCAGGCGAGGTCGTTTCAAGGAGAAAGTGGAGGAGGCTGCTTGGCCAGGGCAGGCTGATATCACAGGCCGAGCTCTTCCAGCACACGTGTCCGAGCTCAGCTCTGGAGTGGAAACGGCGTCTGCTTTCACGGGTCCTGCAGCCCGGCGGAGTGGCGCGATCAATGCGCAGCTACAGCTGGTTGAAGGGGACCAAATCCATTGAACAGTTGATTTGGTTCCATTTTACCAGCTCTAGCAAAGCATTTGGCTCCCAGATCCGAGGAAACAGTGACGTCCACGAAGAAGGCGGCTCTGCCAGGTGGACGTCCGGCAGCAGTGTCAGGCCCTGCCCCCGCCCTGTCCGGAGGCTCGCTGAGCTCTGCAGGGACCGGTGCGGTGCCACACGCACAAAGACACAGGCACGCCACACACGGCCACACGCACACACCAGACACATGCACATGGACACAGGCATGCCACACACGCACACACCAGACACATGTACATGGACACAGGCACACCACACATGCACACATGCACACACCAGACATGCATCCTACACACGCACACATGCACACATGCACTCTACACACACACACACACGCACACACCAGACACACATACATGGACACAGGCACACCACACACGCACACATGCACACACCAGACACACATACATGGACACAGGCACACCACACACGCACACATGCACACACCAGACACATGTACATGGACACAGGCACACTACACATGCACACATGCACACACCAGACACGCATACTACACAAGCACACATGCACACACCAGACACACGCACATGGACACAGGCACGCCACACATGCACACTACACATGCACACATGCGCACACCAGACACACACACATGCACACGTGCACACCACACATGCACACATGCACACACACAGACACGCTCACACACAGGCATGCTCACCACCCTCTCACCCCCCAGCTGTCCAGTCAGGGCCTCCAGATGTCCATGGAGGGCCGAGGGCGCCCGGCAGCCTCTGCCTCTCACCCACCCCTGACTTGTCCACAGCCCTGACCCCACTCAGCGCAGGCGGAAGCTAAGACCGTGGTGCTCACGTCTGGGGGGACAGGCACCCACAGGCTTTGGGCCCTTATCCCCCACTGCCACCCAGTGCTGAGGCAGGACAGACCCCTGCCCGACACTGGGGGTGGCTCTGGGTGGGCAGGGGCCATTGCGTTCCAGGAACGCCCACTCTGCATGGCGGTGAGAGGACAGCCTAGGGGCCCACATGGCCTGACCCTCATGTGGCCCGGCCCCCTACCCCCAGCCCGCAGTCCTGCCTCCTGTTGTACGGGGGGCAGCTCCCCTGCCCACCAGGTGGGGATCGGGGGTGAGGACAGAGGCCGAGGCTGCATCTACTCCCATTCCCCTCGGTGACTCAGAAGAGCAAGTTCCTTCTTAGAAAATTAGTTTTCCTGCGACACCCATTCATCAGGGCAGTGACGTGGGGGTGGAGCATGGCTTTGGCAGTGCAGGAACGCGACGTCCTGTGCGTGCCAGCTTCCCCTGGGCGCCGGCACCCTGCCCAGCTCGGGGCGACCACACACGCCCCTCACCCCACTGCTGGGGCTGCCCCTCCTGCCCATGCCTGGTTTCTCTCTGTTCCCCCCCAGTGCTATGGGGACAGTCGCCTGGGGGGCTGGCAGTGGGGTCAGGCCACTTGGCACTGGGGCCACCCTCAGGGTTGCCAGCCGGCTCCAACCCGGGGACTGCAGCGTCCACAGCCACCTTCCCTGACCGTCCTGCCAGGGCACTCTGTGCTGCGCTGAGGCTGCCCCCTAAAGCCTACCTGGGCGTCAGGAGCCAGGCCCAGCCTTCCCAGCCGTGCGTCCCCGATGGAGACAGAGAGACTTTTGGGCCACTGGCCTCACTCACACTCGGCAAGTGCCTCTCTTCTCTTCACTCTGGCAGCACAGAGGGTGCCGGCTGGACCCCGGGTCTTTATTGAGACGCGCTCAGACCCCGAGGTGGCCTGCATTTACCTGTCGTCACCACTGTCGAGACTCCTCGTGGAGTGGAAGACGGGACAAGCGGGGGCCCAGCACACATCAAGCCCGGCCCTGTCCCCCACGGCTGCGGCAGGGACCCAGAAAGGTCAGCCGGTACCATCACTTGTGGATGTGCCAGCCGCAGACCCAACGTCAGGGCACAACCCATGCCCTGCTGACTGGGGGCAGCTCTGTCTCACCGGGGCGTGGTCCCCTCCTTAGCTGGCATGGTGCTCCTTCCAACCCGGGCTTGCGCTCTGACTTTTATACAAACCTGGAGGAATCTCCCCCAGATGGACGGACCTGAGCATCACATCAAACCTCTGCCCCCTGCCTGGGCTGTCACTGCACTCCTCAGATGGGCCTCGCGGCTTCGGAGGATGTTTGGTCCACCTCTGGCCTGGCTAGACCTCTGCCAAGGCCATTTGGGATGCGGAGCAAAGCCAAGCCCAAGAGCCGGACACAGATCGGGACAGAGTCTGGAGCCCACTCTTCCTGCCGGGGTTGGGAGAGTCAGCACGTGCCAATAAACACAGCAAACCTAGACCAGGTCGTTTCATCCACGAGACACCAGAGCCACAGGCTTGCCTGCAAAGCCCACCTCAGTGCGGCCACCCGTGCCTAGGACAAGGAGTGTGGCACATGGCTGCTGCTGTCCTCATTGTTGCGAGCTTTGAGCAGTGCTGAGCTGCCAGGGCGCCAGGCACACTCTGAGCACCTGCGGCCGTCACCTCCTCCTGTGCACCCAAAGCTCACAGAGGCCACCAGAGGCCAGTCCCGCGTGGCGCAGTCAGGAGGCCACAGAGGCTTGGGACAGTGTCCCACGTAGGGCCCAGCCCACACCTGTCCTCCGTGGGCCGCTGCAGGCGGTGGGTGGGTGGCCAGCCCATGGCCCTCCTGCCCTGACCAGGCCTTGTCTAGGGACGGGTCCCAGGAATTCTTTGCCGAATGAGGGATCTACACCATCACTTGGGAATTTGAAGGAATCAGCCCACGCTGTGTTTGCCCGAGACGTGCCGGGAGCTGTGCCCATGACTCAGCCCACGAGGGACGGACCCTGCAGTGCCGGTGACCTCCCTGCCGCCCGGCCAGTTGCATCAACTCGGGTGTTCTTGCTCGATCTGACAGATGCTCTGGGCCCTCCCTCCGCAACCCCGGGTCACGCCCACCATTGGGGCCGTCCAGGGAGCCCTCCTTGCAATTTTTATTTTCTCTTCCAAAAAGGGCAAGATGCCAATCTCCCCTAAGCCCCCAATCTCCTTCACAGGCCCAGGGCTCAAAGGCCAACTGCCATGTGGAGCCCACCCCCAGGAGCCCCCACCCACATCCTCGGGCCTTGGCTCTTGCTGTCCCAGAATGATGCTGCAGCCCCCGCCGTCCTGCCTCCCCCTGCCAGGCACGGCTGTCATCCGCCCATCCTCCCACAGCCCCTCCGACCCCCCCAGCCCGCCTGTCCCTGGTCCTCTGAGCAGGGACCGAGCCCTGGAGGACACCGAGAGCGGCAAAGTCACCAAAGCCCTCTTGGGCCTGCCCCAGAGGTTTCTGCATCCGAGCGAGCAATGCCTGCCTGTGAGCAGGTGAGCTTGCCAAGGCGGGGACAGCTCCAGGCCACTACCATCGGCGCCCCTGGGCTCGGTGCCACGGCCTGGTGGCCTCGGTGCCACGGGAGACGGCTCAAGTGCTTCTGGCAAATTCACATTTGCCAGGGCAGCGGGGCCCTGGCTGGAGCCTGGGGTGGGGTTTCACTGGAAACCACCTGGGTCCTCTGCCTCTTTCTACCAGGGTGCTAAAGAGAATGAGGCCGCAGCTACTACAATCTGTGCAGTTCACGAACCAAACAATTAAATAGGTTTAAAACATCTGCTGATGGAGTCAGCCCACACAGGGAAGTACACTCAGCATTTTCAAGCAGCAACGATACGAGATGCCGGCAATTGCCTCCGAAAACACCAGCAGCCTGTTAAAATCAATAGAAAATTAGATGCTATGAAAGTGCGGCGTGTGTCCAATTAGTTATAATTGGAGCAAACAGTGATGTAGATAAAGACCACGGCGGGAAGGGTTCACGAGCCCCACCGGCTATGGGGCTCTGGGCCACACCAGCCAGCCCCACCCTGACCGGGTGACGACTGGGGAAGCTGGAGGCCCCAGGATAGAGCAGCAGCTGCCCCCTCCTCCAGGAAGCCCTCCCACACCTGGCAAGGGCCCCCGAAACCCCAGGCTGGACCCAGAGGGCAGCAGCACTGCGGCCTCAGCACACGCAAGCCCGAGGGCGGCACACTCTCGGCAGGACTGGCCCCTGCACCCAGCTGTCCCCAGGTTCGACCTCTGGCGCAGCAGAGGGTGACCTTGAGCTCGGAGCACCATGCGCCAGGCTGGGGGCTCCTGGGGGCCTCCTCAGCCTCAGCTCCTCCACGTGGGAAGTGTGAGTGGTGTTGGCCATGTGGGCTTGGTGACGTGTGCGAGCACCAGCCCCATGCCGCCAGCAGTTGCTGTCACTCCATGGCCCTGTCCCAGCTGGGCAGGGGACCCCGGCCCAGGACCTCAGGGATGGCGGCCACTCTGGACAGAAAACGCACAGACACCCCAGAGGACAGCATCCCTCACTCCAGCACCGTGGACGCTATGACCACGTCCTTTGTGAAGATGCAATACCAACTTTCGTTCAAGGACAGCCAACACCCTGTCCCACCTGCAGCCAAAGACGCCACCCTCAGTGACCGCGCAGCCTGCCCCACTCCCCAACTCACTGCAGAGATTCAGGGACACAAGTCATACGACCCCAGAGGCAGGGACAGGGCAGCTCCTGCCCACACTGGCTTTGAAGGCTGCGTACCCCCTCCCGCCCCATGAGGACGTCCCCACGTCGCCAACTCATATCTGGAGGCTTTTTGTGTTTCTTACTATGAAGCTTTTAAAATTTAAACGTCAATAACCTAATATTTCTCCAGGCAGCAACATTACCTATTAGCACTCAGATTCACCGCTAAATTAATTTTTAATTCCAGATTTTGGTTAATTATTAAAATAGATAGCAGAGAATTACGGTAGCCCGTGAGCGGGAGCAGCCCTGGCTGGGTGCCCGCAGGAGCCGGGGGTCCGCTGGGCGCTGACCCGCAGGACAGCCCCACAGGGACCCGCGGTGAAAAGGCAAAGGAGACCCCACACCCCAAAACAGCCGGCTCTTATCAAAATGCTGACTCAGGTAAATGCCGAACAAGACCCGCTCAGCCCAAACCCATAACTTTTCTATCTATTCAAAAAAAGAAATGTATTATTTCTCAACACTGATAAAAGTTTAATACAGAGTCACCCGGGTTTTTAATAAACTTGTCAACACCAGAGCCGGGCAAATTGATGGGACCTTCGTAGAGATAAATTTCACCTCAAATAGACCCAAGGAGCAGGGGCCAGGCGGGAGGCAGGGGCGGGAGGGATGCATGATTGTTTTGTCGTCCTTTGCAAAAATGGCAAGATAGATTTTTGTGTCTCATTATCTTAAAGATGGGGCTGGGGTAAAGGCGGGTTTAACGTGAGGAAAGAAAGCTGTCTGGCTCAGAGAGGGCCAGAGAGCTCTGAGGTCAAGGAAGGGCGCGGTGGCTGGGACAGATCAATGGCTGCATGTCTCGTGAGGAGGAAAAGCCACTCGGCATCGCAGGGTCTTGTTGGAGGCCCCGCCGCAGGTGGGTCAGTGGCCACCAGAGCACCTGCCCCATCCCGACACCTGCGCACCCCAGCCCCCCGCATGCGTGGACCTGACAGCTGCCTGAGCCCAGAGCTCAAGGGTGGCATCAGATAGAAGAGCAGTAGGATCCAAAGTGGCCACCACAGGCCTTGGGACGCCGTGGAGGGCCCGACTTGCGCACACAGCGGACAGCGCGCTTGGCTCTCTGAGTTCCGCCAGCACATTTTCTGCTTACGCTCCGGCTTGGTGAGGTCTCCCAGTGCGCAGACACACATGGCTGGAAAGTGTGCCAGTCCTCGGGCTGGGTGGGGCACCCTATGTCTGAGGGCCTTGGGTGAGCCCTGTCATATGCCACTTAAGGACACCTCCTCCACAGGTCCCGGGAGGTGTCTGAAATTCCACTGTTAGAGATTCACTTCTTAGGTTAGAGGTGGAGGAGGCGCAGCCGGTGTTACCCTGCTATGCGGGATGGCAGGGGGCCGACGTGGCGGCACTGGGGGAACGGGGGGCCACGGCCCCCACTGCCTCAACCTGCTGCAGGGCCACGCCCGAGGCAGCAGAGCCAGGCTGTACCCCTGCGGCCCTGGGGTTGGGACTCAGCCCCCCCGCACTGTTCTGGTGGAAAAGGACCTGCCAAGCCCACGGGAAGGGACAGCAGGTCCCAGGGTCCCTCCTGGACTTACAGTCCTCGAAAGGGCCAGGAGGGGAGACCACGTGTGGAGCTCAGAGCTCACCACTGCCGCGGCTGCTGCAGCTGCTGGTGTCGGGCACTTGGCGGGTGGCGGGGCTGAGGGGGCTGCCGGGCCTCGTCCCGCCCAAGTCATCCGAGTTCAGCCTCCGACAGGACAGCTGAGAGCTCGGACTATTTATACCGGCCCTGGCGGGCGGCTGGGGAGACACACACAGCCCTGGCGCCATATCTGGGCATGACCGAGGGCGCGAGGGCCTGCCAGGGGCACAAGGGCCCACATGGCGCATCTGTCCTGGGTGTCCTTCAACCTCGAGAAGTCCCCATGGGGCCCCCCCGTGACAGGTTCGGAGACAGCTGTCTTCTCTCCTCCCTGTTAAAAATACTCTGGGTCATTGTCCCACTCGTCCCAGAAATTGTCCTGCATGCACGCGTGTGCACACACACACGCACACACCTGCCTCCACCCCCAGCCCAGGAGCCCCTGCTCCTGCCCCCACCGCATGGGGAGAGGACCCCAGACTCTCAACCTCCAGGTCTTCTGTGTGACGACCTCCTGGCCAGGGGACAGCCAGTGACCTCTGCGCCCCACACTGCTGCCGTGGGGCCGTCTCTCCCTTGCTCTCTGCCTGGGGTAGACACAGGTGGCCTGGGAGGTCCGGGTACCCAGCAGCTCCGTCCCTCAGTAGCACGCGCATTGCGCACAATCAGGGCGGCTCACTTAGCGCAGGGAGCAGCCCTGGCCTGCAGACTGAGCGGTGCCTCTGAAAATCCGGGTGAGCTGGCCTCATTTTGAAGCACCTTTGTGGTGGCCGCTTTGTAGGAGCCCCGCCCGGGTCCCTCTATCTCGGGAGCAGCCGCTGGGCTTGGTGGTGGCCTCTGATCCCTGCCCTTGAGACGCGCTGCCCTGGCGCCGCCTGCGGAGCTCTGCAGCCTCCCGGGCAGCAGCTCTGCTGCTCCTGCCACATTGCAGCAGCCGACCCTCCCCACTCAGGGTCAGAGCCAGCCAGGAAGTCTGCGTGCCGGCGGCCGTCCTTGCTGGGCACCCCGGGCCTCCCCGGGAGGGCCCTCCGAGCCCCAAGCTCTGGCTGGCCGGGCCCTGGACCTCGAGAAGGAGCAGACAGCCTGTGTCTCTGGAGCTGCTGTCACTGTCTGCAGGCCTCTTCCCATCCCGAAAGTCGTGCCCACCCCTTCCTGGGTGTGATGTGTCCAGGACACCGTGACAGAGGCTGCTGGGGGGCCAGGGATAGTGGGTGAGGCCTGCGTCTCCCAGAAAGCCGCAGCCCACACCCCCATGCCAAGGCCAGCCACCCCGAGGTCAGGGCCCTGCCCGGGGGCATCAAAGGCACAGAACTGGCTATAGACAGCGAGGCCTCCTGCAGTCGCGTGCAGGCCGGGCTGAGTCAGCACAAAGCCTCTCGGAGAGCCGGGTACCCGTTATGCTAAGGTGACAGCAACGGATGCCACTGCGCGGCCCGCCCTCCGCCGGCCTTCCCCACCCAGCAAACCACGCCTGCCTCTCCTGGCCGCGCCCTGGAGCTGGCCCCCGACACTCGGGTGTCTCAGCTTTAATTTAGGGCATTTTGGGGGGAAATTTGCAATTCAAGGGATGTTGACTCTGATTGACTCGGCTATGGCAGCTAAAATATCTGTCCTGTGGGTCAATCTAGTCACGCGAGTAGCAGTTTATTCTTCCATGCGACCTTTTCGCACGAGGCCGAGAGTTTCAGATATAAAAGCTGCTGCGTACTTTGGGCAGCTCTCAGCAGGGCCGCCCCGCTCTGAAACACTGGAGCGATAAAATGCTTTACTGCGCTTGGAGAACGCACTGCTACACCGGAGTCATCAGCCACCCACCTTTAGAAGGGGGTGCCACAAGTTGGTGGGCCACCCGGCTACAAAAATAAGATAACTTGTTCTTGCGGCACACACGCACACGCACACGTGCACACACACAAACACGCACACGTGCACACTCACGCATGCATGTACGTGCACACACCTGCACACATTCACACACACGCACACACACAGAGCATCAGGGCTGTCCCCTTCCTGCAGACTGCTCCCGAGGTCCACTTGGGAGGTGGACATCTCACTGGGAGCATGGCTAGAATTTGTGAGCCACAGAAGAGGAGGGTTCAGTGCCACGGTCCCTGCAGCTACTGTTTCTGCCAGCACCTGGGCTCCCCACCCCATTCTGGGGAGCGAAGGTTTCCAGAGTGTCCTGGGAGACCCAGGAGCCCCACGTGGTGCTGCCTGCTCCGGAGCGTCAGAGACGTGTCACTGCCACACCCCCCGGGACCCCAGCTGGCAGGCAAGTCCCAAGGGGGAGGCGCGTCTGGCCTCTACCCCACTGGCCATGTCCCAGGCTCCGTCCCCCCGAGAGTCCTCAGCATTGGCAGCAGCACAGCTGGGTGGCACCCCGACCTGGGACAGGCCCCACGGGCACGGTGCAGTCAGCCAGCGCCCACTCCACCCCGGCCGCTCTCCCCGCTTCGCATGGAGAGGCCCAGACACCCCACGGAGGAAGGTCCAGCCCATGCTCCACGTCAGCTCGGCGGGGCTCCCTTCCAACTTTGGTGCACAGGGGACCCCAGGGCCCAGTGGGAGCCCAGGGCAGGGCCGGCAGGTCACGAGCGGGGAGAGGGCCCGAGCTCCCACGGGGCCATCCAGGGATGCTCATTTTTAATTCAGCAGATCAGAGGCTGGGGTGATTCACAGCCGAGTGCCGCGGCCCTCTCCCTGTGAACTCTCTAGTTTTACTGCTCAGTCAAACCTAATTCCCAAACACTAATGCTTTTATTTAAACACCACATCCTGCAATAAAGCTTTAATGCATGGCAGCCGCATCTAGGGGAAGAGAGTGGTGTGTCTGCGGCCGCCAGCGGCCTTGGTGGCCACGCGCCTGGCTTCTTCCCTCCCTGTGGCCGGAGCTGGAAGCCAGGAGGGCAGAGATGACCTTCCGGGGATGCTGGGCACTGACCCCTCCGGGCCCAGTGGCCCAAGGGCACGCTACCTCCCTGGCCGCTACACCCAGGCAGAGCCGCACGGTGAGAGGACACAGCTTCCGGAAGGGGCCCGGCCACACGGTCCTCTCTCCCTCAGCTGCAGTCAATCCCAGACTCTGGGGGGAGCCACCCGCGAGAGCCCCTTGTCCAGGGGCTCCTTGCGCTGGTCCCAGCTGCCCCCAGACTCCAAACTTCCCGCTGCTGAAGGAGGGGGCCCACCAGAGGCCAGGACGGGAGGGCAGAGGCAGCACACTCCCGAAAACAGCCTGCGGCCTGGGCGCCCTGCAGGGCCCCGGCCTCACCCCAGGCTGCAGACGGGCTCGGGACGCCCTCCCTCTGGACCAGCCCTTGCCAGGGCCCCAGGCTCTCCACCCTTCATCTGGCCTTCAGGACCTGCTTGGTGGGAAAGCATCTCTCAGACCAGGTCCAGAATCTGTCCCCTTCTCCTGGGACCCGAAGGATGAGCTCCCAGGCCCTGGTCCTGAGGGGGACCCGGCCCGGGAGGGGGCAGGGGCCTGGGTCACACACATGGCTTTTGCCAAAACCTTGGCTGACTTCACAGCAAAAGCACCTGGGGTTGGATTTGGTGGAAACAGAAAGAAAGCGGCTGTGGCTCCGGTGGGAGCGCGGGGGGCCTGATGAGCCGGGCAGTTGGCAGAATCGAATTGCCCCCCTGGTCCCCAGGCTGGGCTGCGGGTTTGGCAGGATGGTTCAGCCCCTTTGGCTCCTTTCCAAAGACCCTCAGGCAGAGGAGCGGGGCCTGGGCGGCAGGGGCCTGACCCCGAGACTCTGCCAGTGAGGGGCTGTGGCCCCGACACGACCTCCTGAGGCACCACTCGGCGGGCCTCACCCCTGCCTTGCCGCGGAGCCCGGTGAAACCAGAGGCTTCTGGCCAAAGCCTCTCGCACATGCCACTGTGCCCGGCAACCCCACCCCGGCCGCCTGCCCTTTCCGAGCCTCTTCTACGCCTCTGGGCTGCCGCTTCCTGGCGGCTATACGTGGGGCCCCCAGAGCCGCCACCACTGGGTGTTCCCAGGCCAAGGCCCCCGTGCCCCCTGGCCCCTACCAGCCCGCGGACCCACGCCCACCAGGCCCGCCCTCCCTCTGCCGCAGTCAGCACGCTGAATATTTAATGTCTGATGAGCGCTTCCACCTGCTGACACAGGCAAAGTGACAGAACAATGCCGGCAGGGACGCGGCTGTCCACCGACGCCAGGCAGCCCGCCACCCATCCCCGCCCCGGTGCAGCCACCCGCCTGTGTGCGGCGGCGCCGTCCGGCGAGAGAGTCCCCGTCTGAGATACATACTTCTTTACATTCCATAGCTTAGCAGGTCCATATGGGCATATAAAGAAGTATGTCTCCCAAGCAGGTCGTCCGACAGGCCCAGGAAGGGCCCTGGCACCAGGCTGCCCGTCGGGTGCAGGGGAGGCAGATCGGAGGCCCGACGTCCACACCCGTAGCCTTCTCTGCACCCCCACCTGCGTCCCGCCGTCCCCGGGGGCCCCACGGCTCCCCATCGCCTTCTGCCCTGGGCACTCCCACGCACAGGCGCACACGCAGTCCACAAGGCAGGGCGGACAGCAGGCCCTGGAAAGCCTCCAGCCCCCACTCAGCCCCTCATCTGCCCGACGGGAGCCCAGTTTTCCCACAATGGAGCCAGACAGGATCCAGGTTGCTGCCCCCATGCCAGGGAAAGGACACGCCGTCCACATCCCAAACTTCCAGACATGCACCAAGGCCCAGCCAGCCCCCGCCCTCTCCACCTGGCCCCTCTGAGCCCCCAAGTTCCACCCAAGCACGGACAGGACTGAGCAGAGAGACGGCCTTGGGGAACAGCCCCCCACCCACGGCTGTGGGGGCAGGACCCACTCACAGGACCGGCCGCCACCTTCTCCTGGAGCTGGAGGACTCCTCCTGAGCCAGACACAGAGCTCTAGACATGGCACGTGGTGCCAGGAGACCCCGGAAGTGAACCAGGGGGCTTACCTGGGCAGCCGACGTCTTCCTGGGCAGGTCCCTGGTGGATTCTGCCTCCCAGGAACGGGAGGCCCAGGGGGAGGGCTCAGTGCCTCTCTGACGATGCGAGTGAGCAAGACAGTGCTCAGAGGTCTCGCCGTCCCCGGAGAGAGGCTGTGTCTCCTGAGAGGCATCCACTTGGCAGGCAGCTCCCGCAGCCACGGCCTGGCCACGGAGCGGACGTCCGGCCAGCAAGGAAGCTTTTCCCCACTGGTCGTCTCTTCCTTTGGCAGCCCGCACCCCTCCCTCCCTCTCTTCTTCTGCCCTCTCCACGCCCAGCAACGTCAGTGCCCTGAGCAACCCCTGCCCCGCTGTGGGTGCAGCGTGGCCCACCTGGAGCGACGGTTGCGCAGGGCTGACAGCTCACGCGGACACTCAGTGGTCAGCGGGACACTGTCGCCCACTCACAGCTGTGGCGCCCAGGCGGCCAGCCCCTCACCTGGCTCTTTGTGGTCTGCACCCCGCCCCCGCCAACCCCTGATCAATACCAATTTACAGTCAAATGCAGGGGCCGCCTTCCTGCTAATGAATTTCCCCTGCTCACCAGCTTCTAATGAACCCGTCGAAGAAGGTTTAAGTAAACTTAGCAAGTGACAAACTAAGCACTTTGTAATACTTAATTGTATTGGTAATTTTTTCATTGCGTTTTTAAATTTCTCTGTGAGTGAAGTAGAGGTCCCCTCCTCCCTAATAACTTCTAGACCAGCCGAGTAGCAGGAGTCTGAAAAACACAGAGAAAGAGGCTGAAGGAGACCAACGAGAACTCAAGGTTAGGTCCCCACGGGCAGGGCGGGGAGCCACCCCCAGCCTGCTCAGCGGAAGGGGAGAAGGAGACCTGCAGGGGTTTGGAGACCCCACCACCGCACAGGGTGAGGCCTGCAGGTGAGGAGGTGGGACGTGGAAGGAGGCGGACTGCAGGTGCCTGCAGGTGCCCGTGGGACAGAGAGCCATGGGGGGGCCTGGTCAGGCGCAGACACCGAGCGTCTGCCGCGCAGGAGGCCCAGCAGGGCCCTGGCCCCTGTAGCTGCACTGACCCTGGCGTGGGGCCGGAGGGCAGCCCCAGGACCCGAGGGGACTCCAGTTCTCCTCATCAGCAAGACAAGTTCCGGTGTGACCCTGTCACCAGCCTGCTCCTGAGAGGGGATGACAGGAGGGCACCCACTCTCACCCTTGGGGCAGGACAAGGTTTCCGCAGAGCCCGTGTGTGCGGAGGCCACGGCTCGGGTCCTGGGCATGGCTGGGTGGGAGCTTTACGTGGGGGCTGTGAGCAGGGCTCCGGGAGGCAGCCCTCCACGAAGGAAGGAGCCCCTGGTAGAGAGACGTGATGTCCCCTCTCCATGTGGCCACCGTTCTGTATCGTTTCCATCAGCCAAGGGTAAGAAAGGGCAGCCCAGACCGCAGCCCCAGCCCCAGCTTCCCAGCCGGTGGGTGAGCAGCTTGTCTCTGCCTCCAGAGGCAGGTGGCCTGGTGGGGGAGGCTTCCTCCTTTCCCGGCCCCCTGAGGAGACTGCAGAGCCTGGGACCCCCTCCCCCCTTCTTCCCCCTTCTCCCCCCTCAGGCATTCGTATGGTCAGGGGAGCACTGGGGGGCCCAAGGGCGTAAGAGTCAACCCAGACCCAGCTGGAGCCCCACGAGCTCCTGCCCGTTCACAAGTGAATCGCAGTCACTTTTTAAAAAGTTTCCCATCTTGATAGAAAAAGAGCCTCCGCCACCTCCACGCAGACCCCACAGCAAGCGGAGCTGGTGCCCGGCAGGACGAGGCCCAGGGCTCTTTAGCTCTGAACGCCGCCCCCCTGCCCCTCACCCCCAGCACCGTGGGGAGGCGTGTGGAAGTCACTGCCTCACAGGGACCGCACAGACGCAGCCCAGCAGACCGGTCCCCGGAGCCCCCTGTCTCCGCCCACGTGCGACCCCTCCCCGCAAACACCTGGTGGGGGCGCCCTCTACACCCCACGGGGCTGGGAGAGCCGTGCAAGTCCCGAGTCCCAGCAGGGGCAGCCCTGCCAGGGCCTGCTCGGGGTCCCCGTCCCCACCGGCACCTCAGTGGCCAATGCTGCAAGTTCAAGGTAAGTTTACCACGTTCCGGCTGCTGGGGCTTTGTGCAGAGCGGCGGGTTAATCGTGCCCCGTCCCCGCAGCCCCCGCCCTGGCCACCACTGAGCGTCCAGGGGCAGCTGCTTTCTTGCAAAATGCCCGCATGTCAAAGTTCGTGCATCCCAGCTGGACGAGCCCTCCCAGCCCCGCTAGCTGCTGGCTCTGCAGTTTTCCAAATGTGGACGATGCCGCGAGCCAAGAGAAAACTCCAAAGCACCCCTGCTGGAGCCACGCGGCGCCAGCACCCACAGCACCCACCTCGCCCGCGGGCACACCCCCACCGCAGCACAGGGCAAGTTTGCAGGGGCCGTCCCGGCAGCTGGTGGTGGTGGCGGGCTGAGCAGGACTCACCGCAGAGCCTGGGACGCTGGAGCCCCTTGGGCTGGACTGGTGACAGCGGCGGCGGCAGCAGCGGCAGCGCGGGCCCAGGGTCGCGGCTCCCCGGGAGATGCTGCAGCGGCGATAGCGATAGCGGCAGCCACCTCCTCTTGGAGCCAATCGCGAATGCAGGGGTGGGGGCAGGCCAGAGCTCCGATGCTCCGCACTTGGGGTGGGGGGGCAGAGAGAGAAAGAAGACACCAGGCACCCCCTCTCCACACCCCTGCCCTTCCCCCAGGCCTCCTGCAGCAGCGCAGACTTAGCAGGAGGGAGATCTTGAGAGAGAGAGAGAGAGAGAGAGAGAGAGAGAGAGGGAGAGAGGGAGAGAGAGGGAGGGAGGCAGGGAGGGAGAGGGAGGGAGGAGGCTGATGCAGAGTTAGGAGAGGCCCGAGCTGCACACCTTGCTGGGGCCTCTCTGCAGGACGCTCCTGCGCCCCTCTGGGTCGGGACCAGGTAGAGAGCTGGAGGTCAGGGTGGAACAAAAGGCAAGGTCCCGAGGGTGTGTGCGCTCACACACGCTTGCACAGGCACCGCACGGGAGCCATGGCGGGGGAGGGGAGGCAGGGCCTGACCCCAGGGCGAGCAGGCGTGGGCCCCTCGGATCAGGAGTGGCCTCACCTTGGCAGCTCTTATATACCCGGCCAAGCATCCCAGGCACGCGGCCCTGGCCGAGGCCCCTCGGGCTGCGCTCCCCGACCATATTTAGTCAAGCAGGGGAAAAAATAGCCTGTCAGCTGGGCTGCGGCTGTCCCGGCCACCGGGAACGGGGTGGGGGCGCCCGCGCCATTGACGGTGGGTCCTGGGCCAGGCTGCAGCCAGGCCCCTCCCGGGCCCTCCTGGACAGGCCTCCCACCACTGTCCCTGCCCCTCCATCCCGCGCTATTTTTAGCCCAGCCCAAGGCAGAGGCGCCTCCTCAGTGGCGGCCTCAGAGACCAGGTCGGCCTGTTCCCCCACGGTGCCCTGCGCAGACCTGGTGGCTCCCGGGTGCAGGGATGGGGGCCACCTCCCTCCCTGCTCTCGGCCCCTAGCGGGCTGAGCCTCCGGCACTGTAGGATCCCCCCAAGAACTGGGGCCCAGATCAGACAGTGACGGCACCGCCTGGGAGGCTCCCAAGCCACCCCCAGAGTCATGACAGCTGCCGGTCACCTTGGACAGCCGGCAAGGCCGATCCGCACGCCACCCCCATGCCAGACCCTGGCACCACGGCGTGTTTGACCAGCAGACCCCCAGCCCCGACCCCGGGTTTCACACCAGAATCACGTAACAGACGTGTCTGGGCCATGGCCTGGCCAGGATCTGTCCTCGCAGGGCCTGGACTCAGAGTCCAGCAGCCTGGGAGTGGCGGACTGTCCCCCACACGTGGTGTGACGCTGCCCAGGTGTCGCCGTCCCAGCCAGCCCAGCGCAGGGACAGCAAGCTCACCTGCGGCTAAGCCCAGGGGGCACCTTCGAGGAACCTGCCTCTGGCCTGGCCCCGGGGTGAGGTGGGTCACTCTTCCAGGTTCCCCTCTCGGGCTCCTGGCCCACTCCCCACAGGGGTGAGGCCCGAGGCTGGCTGTGAGGAGGCCCAGACCCTCGGTACCGGTCACCGTAGGGTGACAGCCACTCCGGTGCCTCAGAGAGCAGGAGCCCGGGCTCTGGGGGATTCTTGGGAAACAGGCCCTGCTCCCCGCCCCAGGGCCCCGCTGGGGTCCCCGTCACACCCTGAGGGATGTCCAAGCGCTTTTCTGGAAACCCAGGAGCCACTTGGCTTCCTTGACAGTAGGGGAGCCTTGGGCACAAGGGACATCACCTGAAACCCCACGGGGCACCATCCCCCACCCCCCTGTCTTCCTGCTCCAGGCATCGCAGAGGAGGGGTGGCCAGGGAGGCCCAGCTGGGCCTGCACGTGGGTCGGGTGCAGAAAGCGTGGTCCGGGGCTGCTCATGCAAAGGATGCGGAAGCTTCTGGCAAGGAGGGTGTGGAGTCGGCCTGGCCATAAATCATGGCGGTTAATCAGCCCAGCCGCGCAGCCTGGCACTCTCAGAGAAGGGCGGCGGCACCGGGGGAGGGCTGCTGTGGGTGGCCAGTCCCCATGGGTCCCCAAGGTCCCTAGGGCAAAGCCGGAGGACAGAGCATGCCAGCTTTGAGAGCGTGCAGACCACGGCGTGCTCTGGAAGTTTCTGTGTGGACTCTTGGCGCAGCTCCAAGGCCTCCCTAAGAGGCGTTTTGTCCCCCTCACTTTGCTGAGGAGGAACTGGCACGCAGCGGGGCAGCTGACCCACCCATGGCCCCCGTGGCCGGTGGTGAGCAGAGCTAGACGGTAACGCAGCCATCAGGCCCTTGCTGTGCCCCGAGTGCCCTCACCTGCCCGGACAGGCGGTCAAGGCTCCCGCGTCCCTGCCCAGGCCTGCTCCATCTCCGTCTGGAAGGGAGAGCACCATGGTCACCCCACAAGGACATCCGCGCACGGCTCGGGGTACAGGGCCCAAGCGGAAGGCCAGCCCCCTCCCACCCACGTGAGGTCACTGTCCAGCCGGTCTGGGGGACGCTCCAGGACGAGGAATGTTCCGCATTGTCCCAGCCGCTGCCACTGGCCACACGTGGCTGCCTAACACTCGACTGGGGCTTGCGTGGCTGCAAATCTACACCTTACGTGGTTTATCGGGGTTTTGCTTCAGTTTCAGGAGCCACACGGAGCTGGTGGCCGCCAAATCCCACCGTGGGGGAGGGAGAGACACGTAGTTAAACAAGCCAGGGAACACCTGGGGTGGCCTTGCGGGTCAGAGGTCAGGGAAGGCCTGGGGGCCTTGAGCAGGCCGGGGCAGGAATCTATGGCCACCTGCCCTGCCGAGAGCTGGTGTGGGGGCAGGACTGCTGAGCCACCGGGAGGCCGCTCTGCCAGCTCCATCCTGCCTGTGCCTTGAAGTTTGGCCCACGAGCTTCCCTGGGGGAGCGATGTGGTTACGGAGAAAGAGGGGAGTCAGTGCACATGGCCCCCCAGGAGCAGGGCAAGTGGGACGGAGAAGGGCTGGCACTGAGCAGCCTTCCTGGGCCCATTTTGCGGTGAGCAGATGGAGCCTCACACCCTGTCCGCATCTCCCACCGCCCGCCCACCTGGAGCTGCGAGGAAAGGAATTCTGCCTGCAGGAGGGTCGGGAAGTGTGGGGAACCTCCCCACACAGCCCCAGGGGACCCCAGAGCGGCCAGAGGACCGGCTTTCCGGAAGGCCGGTGAGCAGCCCAGGGAGGGGTCTCTAGAGCTTGGGCAAGTGAAGACACGGGCGACTAGGCCAGGGCCCCTTCTGCGTGGGAACCGTGCAGCCCCGGCTGGCGGAGGGCGGGTGCAGAGGGCAGCGGCTTCCTAGAAGCCGAGGACGGTGATGAGGCCCCGTGCACAGGCCCCCAGGCAGCCTCCTCAGAGCGTTTCCTGCTTGCGACCCAGTGCAGGGAGGGCCGGAGCCACACGGTCACCATGCCTGGTACGGGAAGGACCCACCCAACCCGGGCTCCGGTCTCATCCAGGCTCCCTCCACGCAGCCTCACGGGTCTAGCAGGACCACCCCGTCAAGACGACTGTCCTCAGAATGCCACAAATGGCGTCCTGACACTGAGTCTTGTCCCCTCACGCCATTGGCGACACTCCACGGGCCAGTCAGGAGTCTGCCCTTCGAGGCACGGCCAGCGTGGGGGTCCCGGGAGCAGCGGCATCCCAGCCCTTGCTGCCGGGCAAGGGGCCCCCAGCTGAGAGGTGGGCACCCTGCGATGGCCAGGCCCTCCCTGAGGGGGGCTCTGCCACCCACAGCCACCGCTTTCCTGCCTGAGCCGGATCCTCGGTCTCCGCTGGGGTCAGCACCCAGTGTCATGTGTCCCAGTCGAGGAGGGTGGACGAGGGAATTGGGGCAGTTTCTAACCGCTCCCAGCCTCAGCTTCCCCATCTGCAAAGTGGGCCACAGCACCTTCTCTTCGGTGACCAGGCTGATCTGGGACGTGTGGGGCTGTCTGGGTCCCTCAGGGTCACCTTCTCACCCAGCTTTGGGCCTTTTGCCACCTGTTTATGGAGCCTGAAGAACTGAAGGAGCGAAGGAATGAATGAATGAACAAATGACTGAATGACTCAATCAGTCAAACTGATCGATCCATCCATCGGCCAATAGATAGCCGGGGTTGGGGGCAGCACGTGCTGGGGACAGGGGACTCTTGCTGCAACCACGCTAATGTGCATTCAGCCCTGGAGGGTCAGGCCACCATGGGAGGGCGGGGACACCCTGCCAGGATGACCACCTCCAGGAGGCGGCAACGGGAGCTGCTCCCGCGTTCCATCTCTGGGATCCCGGCAGCGGCAGCTGCCCCACGCCCGGGAAACTCCTGGTTGCCTGGACAACGAGGTGAAAGCTCCAGCAGCGAAATGCGCCATCGGTGGGGGCAGTTCTCAGGGTTTCTCATCTTCCTTATATTTTATGCCCCAGCAAGGGCCGACCAGTGACCCTGAGTTTGCACCGATGCTTCCTTCCCTGGAAATCCTCTAACCTTAGCTCCCAGCACGAGGTGGAGACTGAGCAGGTTACTTCCTTGGAACTGGCTGTCATTGTGCAGGGTCAGGGAGCCGTGAGTGCTTGGGGCTCTCAAACGGGGTGGGCGTCTCTCCTGCCCCCTGGGAGTGGGCGCCGCTCCTGGCCAACCGACCCACCGCAGCTGGCCTCGCGTGGAGCCCCCCACCACGACAGCCAAGTTTTTGAGGAACTGCCAGACTTTTCCACAGTGGCTTCACCTACAATTCCTCAAAATATCAAACCATAAAACCCAGCAATTCCACTCCTAGATTTATGCCCAAATTAAAAAGAAGCATTTAAGCAAATATTTGCACATGGGTGCTCCTGGTAGCGTTATTCACAATAGCCCGAGATGGAAACAGCCCAGATGTCTGACAACTGATGACCATAAACCAAACACGACATGTCCACACGGCGAAATGTTACACGGCCGTAAACAGGAACAAAGCTCTGCCACGTGCTGCAATGGGGGTGATCTTTGGGGCTTTTCTGAGACAGGGTCTTGCTGTCGCCCCAGCTGGAGAGCAGTGGTGTCATCACAGTTCACTGTAGCCTCGAACTCCTGGGCTCAAGGGATCCTCCCACCTCAGCCTCCCAAGCAGCGGGGGCTACAGGTGCAGCCACACCTGGTCTGTGGATGAGTCTGGAAAACATCGTGCTCAGGGAAGGAAGCCGGGAAGGAAGCCAGCACGGAATGCCACATGGTGCACGACCCCACTCACATGGAACGCACAGAGGAGCCCATCCACAGAGACAGAGAGTGGACGGGTGGGCGTCAGGGCCCGGCAGGGGCAAGGGGAGTGGGAACCAAATTTCCTTTGGGAGGTGTGAGACAGGGGTGACGGTTGCATAGCGTTATGATGTACTAAATGCCGCTAAACTGTACGCTTTAAAATGGTTTGTTGTATGTTACATCACCTCGGCACATACACGCCGCGCACCGCACAGGGCCAACGAGCATGCACACGTTACTTAACGGCAGTGGGAAAACCTCTCCGACAGCTCGTAAAGAAAGTTCTATTTCATTGCCGTGACGTCAGCAGAGAGCAATTTGTTTCCAGCAGACGGACGTCCCATCTGAAGCGGTGACAGCTTTGCCGTGGTGGGGACCCCGGTACTCTGGGAGCCTCCGGCTGGGGCCGCCCAGCAGCATTGGGTCACCTGGGGGTCCAGGCTGACCTCTGAGCCTTTGGGGGTCCCCTCGCCCTCCAAAGGCTCCTTCTCCCACCGTGCCTTGGTTCGGTGCGTATGTTGAGTGGGGTGAGAAGGCTTCTCCTCAGGGGACTCACACTGGCTCACCCTGGGAGAAACGAAATGTCATTTCCACCCGCGGGGCAGTGGACAGGCCGGGGCTGCACTGAGCTGACCCCAGCCTCAGGCCCCCAGCACCCCAGTCCTAAAGAGCCAGGAGATGCTGGCCCTCAACACTGGGCAGGGACAGCGTGCTGGGTGGACAGGAGGTTCAGGGGCCATTTCTGGCTGCATTTTAAGAAATCTGCCTTAAAGGTAAAAGTTCACCACCGCGGAGCTTCCATGTTCCTGCAGAGACGCGGCCGTCACAGCCAGCCATCAAACGGTGACCGGTCCTGCCGAAGACTGGGCAGCTGCCGCAACGACCCTCCCAGTGGTTGTTCCTCCGTGGCCCTGGGCATTCGTCAGCCCCGCCGAGGGCCGTGGGGGCCTGGTGGGCTGGCTCTGCTCTCTCAGGAGCTTGGGGACAGCTCAGTGGGGGGCACTGGCCTTGGAGCAGCACACAGGCCGAGCTCAGGAGGGCCCCAGGGCAGGCTGATGGCCCCCCAGGGACTTTGGATGACAAGACCCCTTCCAGGCCACTGCACCTGTCCCCTCTTTCCTGGCCACAGCAGTGCTCCCAGCAAGCCACTCGGCTTCCGGGGAGTTCTCCTCCCCATGGATTTCACTGGCATCTGGAGCGCCCACCACCCCTTGCCACCCGCGGCACCAGGCTGTGTCCCAGGAGCCACCCCAGTATGTGGCTCCCGCTGCCCAAGCCTGCCCCCAGGGTTTAGCCTGCCCCGATCTTCCACCCTCACCTTGCAGAGACGCCTGCCCCTCCACGCCCGTCCACTCCCACCCCACCCAAGATGTCAGACTCGGTTTTGCCTTTGCTCAGGTCGCCACTGCATCCTGGAACGCCATCTCCCTTGTCACTTCCGAGCAGATCCAGCACCACCACCTCCAGGAAGTCCTCCAGGACTGTAGCCCATGGAGTACCCTTTCCAGCTGGTCACCTGGCTCTGGTCCAGCGAGGGAACCAGGAGAGAGGGAGGCCCTCCCTGAGCTAAAATGCAGACTCAGGTGCCACAGGGCCAGCTGGGAAAATAAGGCCTGTTCTGTGGCCAGGGTCTCTGGTCCCCCCAGGAGGCCTCGGTCCTGGACAACTGCGCAGGTGTGCAGCCCCCCAGCCCCTCGGCCGAGCCTCAGCTGCCCAGGGCCCAGCAGCCTCAACAGTGGGTTTTCTTGGGAGGGAGTGTCGCCCGACAGCCAGAGCTCACGCCTCAGCCGTGAGATCAAAGTCCTGTTACCGCCCCCACATACACGGTCCCATCCTCCGTCCACTGGGCAAGACCTTTGCAATGACCCCGAGGCTGTGGGCAGAGCCCCCACAGCCCCCAGGGCGTGTTCCCGGCCTCTCCGGGAGAGGTCCCCTCTCGTGGACTCAGAGGCCTGCGGGGGCCCTGGCTCGGCCCAGCCGGAGCAGCGGGCCAGGCGGACAGAGTCCTCCTTCCAGCTCCTCCAGATCTGTGTCTTCTCGGACCAGGGCTTCCCCAGGACCTGGGCGCAGGGGCCGCGCAGCGCAAGGTGAGCCACTCCCCACGCTCTGGCGCATTTGTCAGAGGCTCTGAGGACCCACGTTTGCGAATGGAGCCGACTCAGTTTCCAGCCGCAGTGGGCTGCCCCCGCCTCCGCTCCGGGCAGCTCCTGCGGGCGTGGGCAGGGTGCCGGCCAGCTGTGGGGACACCTGCGCCGCGCTGCCCACTTGGCTCTCCTGCCTGGCGGGAAGCTCTTCCTTGGCCCAACCTTTCCCTTCTCGCCACGATTTTCCACCTTCCTCTTCACTCTGAGCCAAGCAGAGCTCCCCACCCTCTGCCTGAGAGGGAGAGCTTCGAACCTGTTTAGCCCCAAAATGTTGCTCCTTGATATTTTTTGGGGGGGAGGGTAGAATTTCTGTCCAGGTGAGCAAGTGGGACTTTACCTGCACATGGATTCCGCAGAAGTTGTGCAGAGTCACTCTTTGGAAAGGGGACTCCTTGTTTCGAATGCCTGAAGGACACCCCTGCCGAACCATCCCTGGTCCCCCTCTGGGCACCTGTTCCCTGCCCCTTGCCCCCTCCCTGGGGCTCCACTGGGGGCTGGAGCAGAGTCCAGAGGACCTGTCCTCCCCGGGTCGACTGCAGGGTCCTGGGGCTGCCCGTCCAAGCTGCCTTGTTGGACGCCCACACCTTCCTCCCCCTCGTCCATCCCACGGGGGTGTCGCAGGAGGCCTGCTCTGCACTCGGCCTTGCCTCCCACCTCCTCCCAAAGGGCCCTGTTTCTAAGAACCTCCCAGCCCTGGCCCCCCGTAACCCCAGCGCCAGCTTGTGATCTGCTGGGTTGGAGGGTTCTTTCTGGGTCTCCAGCCGCCATGGGGGGAGGCTTTAATCTCCTGCATGTCCCTGGGAGCCAGGGAGCGTTGATCCGACAGGATCTCAGCCACAATTAGCCGTTCCCTCCTCCCTGCCCTATAAATATTCATTCTGGTCTCCTTATAAAGGTGCATTTTATAAAAAACGCCAAACTCACTTGGATAAGGAGCTGAACTACTGCACAAGGCAGGCTGCCAAGCCCAGCCCTGTTGTGAAAGCAACACCGAAGGGCTTTTTCTCATGGGCCCAGTGGGGTTCTCTGGGGCCTTGTTTAATTTGGGAGGGCTTTTTGGTTCCCTGAGTATAACATTTATAATCCTGCAGCTCACACAGGACACTGCTCAAGGGTGCAGACCACCTGACCGAGCTGGAGGTCATCGTGTCCAGCCTGCCCTGCTGCCACCTGCAACTGGACGATTTAGTTAAATGCTTACAGCGACGGGGAGCTCACTACTCCAGCACACCCACAGGAGGGACCATGAACTCCCTGCCCCAGAACATCCACGTGGAAGGTCTGGCTGTCACCCAGGAATCTGCATTGACATGGGCTTCGGCTGGGGGGTTCTTGATGCTGTTGCTTTTGGAGAGATTCTGCAATAATGACCACAAAGCCCCGTGACAGGTTGGAACATGTGCTGCTCTTGGCCCCCAGACCTGGGCTCAACCCAGCAACTCTGGAAGAACCACCCTCCTGGGTCCCCTCACGCCCTGGGCCCTCCCACTGGACGCGCCACACTCGAGCCCAGCGAGGCTATGGGCTTTGTCAAGATCCAGCCCCCAGCCACCGGGAGCCCGAGTGAGCCCGTGGGCGCAATGCACCCCTCCCTCAGGGCCCTGATTCGTGCTCCGTGTCCCCCCAGCTCTCCAGGGGACACCTCCTGGCTCTACTAGGCCAGTCTCCAGCCAGCCAGGGACGGCGTGCTCAGGGTCGTGCACTGTGCTCTGATCCCCACGCTCCGTGGTTGGAGGATGCACCTCTCGCGCTGGGGCGACCCTGCCCCCCCTTCCACCATCAGGGCTGCCTCCAGAAGAGACCCAGCGGCTGCGCTGCTCGTGGCTGGGAGCCCGCACCGTGGATCCTGCCTCTCTTGACAGACCTGTGAGCTCCCCCCAGCACCCCCACTGGCCTCATCTGAAGAAACAAAGACCCCCAGGTGGGGGCTGGCCGCATGCTGGAGTCCTCGGAGGACACTCTGCCTCCGTGACAAGGCAGAGCTCCCCCCTGCCCTGTAGGGAGCTGCTCCCGGGCTGAGTCCTGCCATATGGGATGAATGGCTGTCCTGCTTGGAAACTCCAGGGGAGCCAGATGGAGGTTCTTAAAACCTTGGAGGTATTCCTTGAATTTATTACGTGGCCTGATAAATTATTGAATCCGAGTCCTCAAGTGCCTGAGCAGAGACAGCAGGGCTGCGAGGAGACTGTGCGGGTCTGGGGCTCACCTGCTGTGGGCGGAAGTTCCCGTGGGAAACGCTCTCCCCGGGGCGCAGGCGGGAGTGCAGAATCCCGTGCTCTGCTGGGTCAGAGCAGGGTCGGCGCCTGGACAGGGCTCGAGGTGGGCAGAGCCTGCGTGGACCTGCAGGGGAAACGCTCACAGACCTGTCAGCCACCTCAGCCCAGGGTCTCAGTGGCGTTTTCTGGGAACAGGAGGGCTCAGAGTTTCCCAGCTTCCTTTGCAAGCAAGACTTTGGGACACAGAATCCCCAAATCCCTGACCCCTGTGTGCGTGCCCTCCGCCATCCCTCCACTGAGTGGCACGAGACCAGAAGCCGGACAGGACGTCACTCCCGTGGGTAGGTGCTCAGACCTTGAGCTAAACAGGAGTGGCCTGGCCTGGTCAGGTGCTGCAGGCTGCCTGCGGGGGCCCAGAGGCAGCCTCCGGGAGCCAGGAGCGGCTCCCCGGCCCAGAGCCACAGAACATGGGGCCTCGGTTCTACAGCCACAAGGAGCTGAGTTCTCCCAGCAATCACGTGGGCTTGGGAGAGGACCCCGACCTCAGGAGAGACCAGAGCCAAGTCAACACCTTGATTGCAGCAACACCTGATTCCAGCTCACCAGGCCGCTGCACAGAGATCCCTGCCATGCCAGGCCGGAATTCTGACCCATGGAAATGGTGAGACAATAAATTATTAGGGTTGTTTTAGGTTGCTACGTATGTGGTCACTTGTTACACAGCACAGAAAACTAACACAAAATTGAAACTCAAGGCCAGGCATGGTGGCTCACACCTGAAATCCCAGCATTTTGGGAGGCTGAGGCAGGAGGATCACTTGAGGCCAGGAGTTCAAGACCAGGCTGAGCAACATAGCAAGACCCTATCTGTACAAAAAAATGAAACAATTAGCCAGGCACAGTGGCCTGCACTTGTAGTCCCAGCTACTCAGGAGGCTGAGGCAGGAGGATCATTTGAGCCCAGGAGTTGGAGGCTGCAGTGAGCTATGATAATGCCACTGCACTCCAGCCTGGGCAACAGAATGAGACTCTGTCTCAAAAAAATGAAAACAAAAAACAAAACTGAAACTCAAATCACACAATGTCAGAGTACACAGCCCAAGCCCCGCCTGCCATGTCCAGGTGGCAGCTGCTGGGACCTGGGTCACACCCGCACCCCTATCTGGGTGCAGTTCCTCTGGCTTTGATGAGGAGGATCTGAGCTTTCCCGGGGCTCTGAGGGGCAGAGTGCCGTCACGGGCCGGGCCGGCCCTGGGTGGTGGGGGCAGCCATGCACGCAGGGCTGGGGCAAGCCTGGAAGTGCCCTTCTCAGGGTCACGGCAGAGCCCGTGGGGCTGTCCCCTCCCACCTCTGGGGATCCCTGGACCCTTCGGGGCTCTGAAAGCCCAGGCAGGGCACTCAACCCCGCCTCTCATCGAGACCAGGGGTGAGGCCTGTCTGCCTCCCACGGGGTGGACAGCTAAGTTGGCACCACGGCCCCGGGTGGCTGTGCCCAAGGCCGGCAGGAAGCCCCCACCCAGGACCCCTCTGCCTCTCTCTCTCTGGCACCTAAAAGCCTCGGGGAGCATCCTCGAGCCCGTGGAGCCCTGGTCCCCCACACGGTCCCCAGCTCTTCCGCTGAACTCGCCTCCGCTCCCTCGGAGGCTGTGGTTGTCACCCCACTGACTCATACTCGGGCAGCTGCTCAAACGGGGCCGCGTTCCCGAGCCACGGGGTGGGCAGTTAGCCCAAAGGACACCGCGGGGGGCTGTGCGGGGGCTTTTAGGCAGGAGGGGTCTGTGCCCCCCAAGCCTGCCTGTGTTTGGGGCTCCCAGTGGGGCTGCTGCCCGAAAGGTGGCCTCTTCCAGGCCCCAGGGTGACCTTCGCCGAGCTGCCCGCTGGCAGCCACTCCGCGGAGCGTTTCGCATTCACGGTTACGAGCTGTTTTATTGCCCAGTCAGTAAAAACCTGATGATGTCACTGCAGAGGCAGTCAGATGCCAAAAACGAAATATTTCCTCCTGTTCACCACCGACCCTCCGCCTGCATGCGGGCCTCTGCCTGGCACCTCCTGGTGCTTTTGCTAATTATCAAGACCCGGAGACCATGCGGGGACTGCCTCCAGGCCAGGGGACAAACACGAGGCCATGGGCAGAGCCCAAGTGGCTGGGGCCAGGGACCAAGGGCTGGGGACGGTTCTGGGATGGAAGCTGCCTGGGGTCCACTCTGACCCCAGCCTCTCTGGACCAAAGGTGGAGGCACAGGAGTGGCCCTAGGCTGGGGTCTGCCTGCCGGGGCCTGGGCTCCTCCATAGAAACCAGGGGCCCCAGAAGCAGCTCTGGTCCCCTTGGAACAGGTCCTTGTGCCCCCGCCGCAGGAATCTTGACCGAGATGGGGGTGCTCATTCATTTATGCAAGAACTATTTGCTGAGGCCACAGCAAGGGCCACAGACTCTGCTGAGAGCTAGGACAAAGCGTGAGCAGAGCGCGGGGCCCAGAGCCAGGTGGCCTGGACACGTTACCCAACCTCCCAGAGGCTCCAGCCCTCCTCTGGGCATCGGGTGGTCACGCACCCTTGGGAAAGGGGCATAGCAAGGGCCTAGTGTAGAGAGGGTGCCAAGCACCCAGTCAGACCACCCGTCCCCCTCCCGAGAGTCCACCTTAGAACCAACACAACAACAGGCGAGAGATATAGTAGGGTCGTCCAGAGCCGGGGAGGACAGGGAGGATGCAGGGAGGGCTTCCTGGAGGAGGTGACATCCGCACAGTAAGGGTCGTCTTTTCCCCTGGAGAGGAAGGCGCTCTCAGGCCCTCTCTCTAGTCCCTGGCTGAGGCCTGGAGCCTCAGGACCCAGGATGACAATTCCAGCCTGGAGCCACCGGCCCTGGGAGCCAGCCCAGGACTCACCAGCCAGGGAACACTTGTCCCCCTCAGTCCTCAGGCTCCTAGGCACCCGGCCAGGATGCTTCCGGAGGTTGACATCAGTGCAGACTCATGCTCCAAGCTTGGCACCTACTGGGCAGACCCAAGAATAGCCTTTTTCAAGAAGCTGAGCTGAGTCGGTTGGTGGGGCCGGGGCTGTAATCCCGGGGCCAGCTGGAGTCTCTCCCCGTCGGCCCGGACTGGAGACTCCCTGACCTGCAGCTGGAGATCTGTCATTGCACCAGCCCTGTCCACACCCCGAGAGACGGAGGCAATGGCCTCCACCTCCCCGCCTGGAAGAGGAGGGGTCCCCCCAACCTTCTGCAGCCTGGGGTGTTGGGGTGCAGCTGAGCAGTGAGGGTCCCCCCGTGACAAGGGGACGATGCTTCCAAAGGCACGTGACAGTAACTCGAGCCCCCCCATGCAGGGCAGGGGTGGGGCCGGATTCACACACGTGCCAGCCCCTCCCCAGCCAGCCACACGGCCCCCGTGACCCCAGCTACCAGCCTGTGCTGTCAGAGGGTGGAGATGAACCTCCTCCCTCCCTCCTGCCTTCCTGTGTCTGTCCTGCCTGTGTCCCTGGGGGGTCGGAGCGTCTGACCTGCTCCCGGCAATGCCCGAGCCCCCCAGCTGAGCTCGCCCACTTTGGGGTGCAGAAGGGGCACAGCTACCATCAAGCCCAGACCCTGCCAGGGCATCAGCACCAGGGCCTGTCCCAGGCCTCCCTGGGTGGCACAACCACCCTGCCCCCCAGCCCCGAGACCCAGTCAGGCTCCTGAATCAGTCCCTTAGAAACATGTAACAGGAGAAAATACTTGCATGTCACACGTTTGATAAAGGGCTGATAACTGGAATCTGCATAGAACTCAAGAAAAGCAGCAAGAAAAAATCAAACAACCCCATTACAAGTGGGCAAAGGACATGAACAGAAATTTTTCAAAGGAAGACATACTAATGGCCAACAAACATATGAAAAAATGTTCAACATCTTCAATCATCAGGGAAATGCAAATCAAAACCACAAGATATCACTTAACTCCAGTGAGAATGGCCTTTATCAAAAAATCCCAAAACAATAAATGTCGGCATGGATGTGGAGAGATAGGAACACTCATACACTGCTGGTGGGACTGCAAACTAGTGCAACCTCTGTGGAAAGCAATATGGAGATACCTTAAATAGATACAAGTAGAAGTACCATTCGATCCAGCAATCCCATTACTGGGCATCTACCCAAAAGAGCAAGTGATACTGTATAAGAAAGACACCTGCACCCAAATGTTTATAGCAGCACAATTCACAATTGCAAAGATGTGGAAACAACCCA
>CAUYSK010115914.1:0-20158 GCA_963575035.1 Avahi laniger
TTCCACATCTTTGCAATTGTGAATTGTGCTGCTATAAACATTTGAGTGCAGATGTCTTTCTTAAATCTAGACCAGGACTTGGAAAATTTTTTTCTGAAAAGGACCAGGTAGTAAATATTTTAGGATTCTCAGTTCAACAGCCAAAACTGAGGCTATTACGTAAGAATTCAACAACTATTGAATAGTTGTTTAGTTCATGAACCATTCATAAACAGGTACTGGGCTGTATTTGTCTATAGGCCATAGGTTACCAACACCTGGCCTAGACAATCAATAAAACAAGATCTGATTTGTAGTATTTGCCAGTTTCCATAGTGAAAATACTCTTACCACGGCCCAATTACAAGGTATTAATGTGCCATCATGAAAACAAAGTTGGGAAGAGAGATACAGAAGCAGAGCATTGTGTAGCATTTCTACCATACGGACACAATAGCTGTAAATAGTCTCAAGAGCACTGATAATAGTAAATGTAGTAGTATGATTAGAAAAGAATGAGTTTTGAGAATTTATTACTTTTGTTTTTTAATATAATTTATTTTATGTATATTATGTAATTTGGTTTTTATGGTGGCTGTGTTTAATTTGCAAATAATGCCTCTGCAAATGTCCTGAAAATGTAACAATCAGCTCTCGGCAACAGTTACAAGTCAGCTCCACATACCACTGGGAATTAAGCCTGGATTCTTGATAGAAGAGGAGCGTGTTCTTCCAGGGAGGGAAGCGATGGAAGGGGCTTTCTTTGGAGAATATTTACCAAAGAAGAGAAAATCACTTCTGGTAGCTAAGGCTGTGTCATGAGGTATCAGATTTTCTTCTGCATATCCTCTGTTCCCTGTCTACATATACAGGGGTGCAGTGTACAATTCATGTGTTGTTTGGTGTAAGTATAAAATGGCTAGAATTTTAGGGGAGTGCTAATTACTTGCATGGAGTAGAAGTGTATCTCTTCATGAGATATTGCTCATGGATTTTTTTTTTACATAAACCAAATTGTGATTTTTTTTTTAATCATCAAGGAAAAAGAATGATAGAACCTTGATTTAGGATTCATAATTTACTTAGCTGGTTCCATGCACTTTGGCCAGTGGTATCATATTTCAGACAGTTAATAATTTTAGTTCAGATTGAGTAGGTAGGGTCACCCTGCAGCTAGAGATGACAGATCATGTTTAAAATACCAAATAGCATCAAATAATTAGTCTTTAGAATCTTTCCTGTTTGGACACAAAACATCCCAGTTATGACTACTTCCGCTTGTCGGTCACCACGCATGCCTGAGTCTCAGGCTTGCGCCTCGGAAGTCTTGTCTTCCCGCTCTTTGCTCTCTTCCGTTCAGCTAGAGACGCAGAGCTTGCACTCTCCAGTGACACATTCTGGATTATTCTTACTTTCCTCCTGAGCTTTCACCATCATGGGCTGTACTAGTGAGTTCTAATAATACCCTTTGGACCACACTGTGGATTTTTTGTCTCACTTTGATCACTTCCCATCTTTCCTTTTCTGAGTTGGTTTTGCACAGCTCTCCCTTTTCCATATGTCTCATGCTTCCTTTCAGGAACACCACTGCATTCTCCACGGGGCCACTGCTTCTGCCTGGGTATTACTGTACATTCCTCCAGTAACTTCATAATGCATATTTGTAATTAAAAAGTCTTTCCATCTGTCATCGAAGTGCCTGAGGCTCTCCTTTTCCATGGGGTATTTCTGGTACTCTGTTACCTTATCTGGGAACTCTCTTTTACGTTCATAAAATCACATTTGGGGGCATGGGCATATTATCAGAAGGCCTTTTTGAATAAATTTATGTATCACTGCATCTTATATAAATTAAAAAAGTGTACATTTCTAGACCTTCAAAAATAACAAGCAGGCAATTCTGTTTTATCGATATTGTTGAGTAGGAGAATAAGTTGGCCCTTTGCTCATGAAGGAAATGGAGTATCAATGTCTACCTTTCTGAGAAATAAGCTCCATGGTATTGGCAGAGTTCAGCACATATCTTGACATTCATTGCCCTTTAATAACTGTTAGCATTCAGAAAAGTCCTAGGTAGAACTTACTGTGGGTCTAGTCATTTTAATCATCCTATAAGATGACAAAGAAATCAGAAAACAGCCTAGTGAGTTAATTCATTCTCAACTTCAGCACTGCTGGGGGAATTAAGAAGGTAAATTCACACCTAACAGGTACAATTCACACCATCTGGGTGAAGGGCACACTTGCAACTTTGACTCAAACTGTACAAAAGAAAATTATGTAACCAAAACCTGTGTACCTCTGTAATATTCTGAAGCAAAAAAAAGAAGAGTTTTTCACAAAATATCTGTGACAATTTGAACTTTCTTCATAGCACAGTATCTAAATCTGTCTACATTGTATTTTCTGAGAAGGGAAACCCTCAGGACATGGTAATATGCCAGGATGACTGCTCTTTCACTCTGTAAATACATTTTTAAAGTGTCCTATAATGTCATTTTGATGGTTTAATTTCTGGAAGGATTTGGCTAATTACATTTTTAGGAATGTACTCAGACCAGTCTTAGCTGCCTGGCGTTACTTTTAATAGCAGCCGTTGCTTACTTTTTCTCTCATTTATTTTCTCTGTCTTCTGCCTTCAGAATTATTTTGCTGATTTGGGGACTTGACCTTGGTTTAAATTAGTTTGTCTGTAACATTCCTGTAATTCATATGCAATATTTTAATGGTTAATTACTACATTGCATCAACTTGTCATAGAAAAGCAGACTGTGAAACTAGAGGAAAATTGTTCTCTTTTCTCATGACAGAGAAATCTGTACAGAAGAGAAACAGCCGACTACATCTGTCAGAGTGCCCCTTTTCCACACGTGGCAAATGCTGAATTGGTTCCCTAAGTAACAAAGATTCTTTTTTAGCACACACTAAAATTAAATAATAAATTTATACCAAATAGCTAGTGGCAACTCAGAGAAATAAGAAGAGTCAAATGAAGGAAATTTAGGAGAGTTCCTTTCTAGAATAGACATCCTTTTTGTTGTTCCTTAATCAACAGTGATTGCTAACTAAGGAGGGCTGTGCTGTCTGTTGGGGAGTGGGTTACTATAGGTCAGTGGTGTCGCCTAGTGGTGGAAAAAAGAAAACAGGTAAGATGCTGGAACAAGAGTTTGGTTATTTATTATTATCTTACCTTTATTCCTTCAAAAGGATAATTTAATGCTTATTGTATTCATAACATGGTGCTAGCCAATACCTTGAATAATTCAAATTTCAGAAAATGAATATAATAGTAGCAAGCATTTGTTGAGTATTTATCATACACTTATTGAGTGTAAGTACCTTACATTTTATGTTTATTTTCTCATTGATCCTCCATGACCACACTTTGAAACAGGATTATTATTATTTTCATTTTCTAAATGAACTTTAAAAGACTCTTCTAGAAAGGGGTGGTTCATAACAGTAAGGATTCGTGCCTATATTTTGCCTGCCAACATTTTAGATTAACATTCTTTTCATGATACCACTATGAAATCTAGTTTTCAGTTTCTCTGTAAATACTCATGCCAGGCACATCTAGGGGTGATTCTCCATTGTTCTGGTCTTTAAGAATGATTTCTTTGTATCCCAAACCAAAGTGAAACAGTCATTTTTTACCCTCCTGCCTATGGAGCCCAATGAAGCTTTCAACCTACACTATAGCCATTGACACCGCTAGAGCCACCTACATATGGCCCATCAAATGGGCTGATGTGTCCTTGGGACACCAGGGTTGATGAGGAGGACTTGAACATATGCACTCACTTCATCCATCCACTTAATCACCCTTTAACATAGTCATTTGTCATCAAACATTTATTGAGTAGCTACTATGTGCCTGAAATATAGACTAGTTACTGCAATGCAATGGTTTCTGTCGTCTCTAAGTTTTCAGATGATTGGTAATTATAATGGGCTCTAATGAGCCAGTAAGGATACCAAAGAAGAACAGAGTCTGATTTGGGAAAGGAAGACAGATCAGAAAATGCTCCCTGGAGAAGATGACATTGAAACTAAAATGTGTAGGATATGCAGAAGTTGGCTACACAGGTGAGGTATGTTGTGGGGGAGGGGGTGGTAGAAGATGGGCAGCAAAGGAAGAACATTCCAGGCACAGGGAAGAACACATGCTAAGGTGGGAGGAGAGAGAGCATCCTTATTGCCACTGAGTTAAAAGCACCAGCAAGATGGCCTTACTCCCACTGTTTGGGTCCACTCTGGATTTAGCTGTGGGTACCCTGGTGGGTTGACTTGCACTGCACAGAGACTGGTAAGACTGAAAGTAGGAGAATAATGGGCAATATAGGACAACGTGTGGCACGTGCATATTCAGGACTGTTTGAGGCTGGCAACAGAGACAGGGCTGTATGCCTTTGGCTGTGGCGGGGACTGTGGGATCCAGTTCACTAGAAAAGCATTTGGCTGATTCCTTCTGCTCGGTCCATCAGGGTAGGGCTGAAGTTTTCATGTGTCGATCCGGAATAAGCCAACACTACAGGAGGGGAACCTGGAATACAGAGGTTATTTCAGAGCACACAGGAGATGGAAAAGGCTGGGTGGGGAGAGAGGAGCAAGAATAATGTTTGGATATCAGAGGAGCTGGAAATTAGCCTGAGAGCTTCAAATGTAGATGAAAGTTAAAATCACTGGAACCATTGAGAGGAGCCCCAAAGGCATAACCATATTACTGGAAAAGAGATGGGAAGGACATGTGCAAACCCAAAAGACCCCCATTTTTTTTGCACAGATATGTCCATGCCATATCCTGATGTGATACAACGTGAAATATGAGGTTGCATAAAATGAGCCTCATGACTTTTGAAACTTTGAAACCAAGTCGACAGTTCCTTTTGTTTGGTAACAGACAACACAAGCATCACACATTTTCCATCAAGTTAGAAATTTAAAACAAAGCAAAACAAAGAAACTATGAAGTCCTTCTAATGGGGAAAGTGACAGCCAGACATTATCAGTATGTTCTCAATTGTTTTAATAATTTCGTTCCTCTGCCCAGCCTTCCGTGGGAGGAGAGGTCTTGTTAATTCCCACTACCTGTAAAAGGGATCTACCTCTAGCTGCATAACAAGAAGAAGGCCCTCCGAGGTCCCAGACCTGGGTTCTCTGAGTCTGTGAAAATGTCACGAATATTTGGGGATCAGATTGGCCTCTCCTCTCTTTCTGTGTCTACCTTGGGTGTTTCTGAGGATTACATAGACACTTAAGAAAGAGCATTAATCCGTTTTCACCACTCTGCTGTTTGAATCTTCAAGTCAAAAATATACTCTATTTCTCCAATAAATGTCATTTTTCTGAGTTTGTACAATTACCTCTTTTTCAAATTATGGTGTGAAATACCAAGTAGGTGCTGATCACCAGGGAGTTTGTGAAATGCTGCAAACTGCTGACCCTTCCTGAACAGAAACCAATGAGCACAGTAAAGAAGTTGCTCGAAGGAGTGGCTAAGCGGATGGATCTTAACCTAGGAGCCAGACTGCCTGGGTTGGAGTGTTGGCTCTGACATGTACAAGCTCTCTGATCCTCAACCAGTTATTCGATCTCAGTGTATCTCATCTGTGAAATGAGATCATCCTAGTAACTACTACAGAGGACTGTCCTGAGGATTAAATGAGTTAATATTTGCAAAATGCTTAGAATAATGCCTGGCATGTGGTAAAAACCCTCCTAAATGTCAAATGAATTAAATAAAGCAATTATTTGGAAGTATCTATCCTGAAAATGTTTACAGACAGCAAACAATGTTATGGTCTTTCCCCATGGACAGGAGTAACACAGTAACGATGTTATCTTAAACCATTTTTCAAGTGCAACCTGAAGAAATATCAATTGTGATTTGCTTTTATCCTGATTTCTATTATCCTAGAGTAGTGGTTTTAAAATTCCAGAATCACCTGTATCAGAGTCACCTGGAGGGCTTGGGAAAGCACAGATTGCCAGTTCTTGCCTCAATAGGTCTAGGGTGGGGCTTGAGAATTTATATTTTTAATAAGTTCCTTGGTGCTGCTGCAGCTGCCAGTCCAGAGACCACGCTTTGAGAACCACTGGATTAGAGTGATTTGATTCAGGTCCCTACCTTTGGACACGTGCATACGCACAGGTACCGAGGAAGGGAACTGACAGTCATTCAGTACCTACTCTGTGCCCAGCACTATAGCAGGTGCTTTATGTTAGTTATCTTTTAAAATTCCGACACATTTCTTATGACATCTTAATAGGTGATTATATCTATTTTACAGGTGATTAAACGGAGACTTGAGAAGATAAAGTACCTCAAATCCCAAAGTAGCACACCAACCCAGGGACATATGACTCCAAAGTCTTATTCTTTCTTCTTATTCTTTCTTGTTCTTTGTCAAGTCACAGAAGAATCAGTTAATTGTTACGATTGATGATTATCTAGCCTGTGTTTTTCTGCACCTGCCTAACTGAATTAGTTGGCTGTGGACACAGTTCAGTAGTTCTGGTGTGAGAGACAGGAAAGTTCCTGTTTAGTTAGCTATTGCTGTACAACAAATCACTCCAAAACGAAAAAACTCTAACAATTTAGTATTTCTCAGGATTCTGCTGATCTTGTGTGAACCCACTCTTCCTGCTGTAGTCAGGCGCTAGGACAGGCTGGGGCAGCTGACCCAGGGTGGCCTCGCTCGTGTGCATGGACCTCAGCTGGGAAGACTGGGGTAAATGGCTGGGCAGCAGGTCCTCTCTCCCCGTCTCCTCTTCCAAGATAGTGGAACAAGAACTTTGGGGGCCAAGGCTCACAAGTCCCATAAGATCACACCACATGCTGTCGGTCAAAACAAGGCATGGAGCCAGCCCAGGCAAAGACTGAGGAAGGAGACCCCAACTCCAGACGGGAGGAGCTAGAAATAATTTTAATAAATAAATAATTATTTATTAAAATTATTATTTTAATAATTTTGTTAAAAATTTTATTTAAAAATCCACCAGAACCCCCAAAGAGGACTGTCCCTTTGTTATATAGTTTCTCATGTATTCGTAACTTTTGCATGGTTTTAGTTGTCTTGGAATTTATTCAGATAAATACCATCATATCAAATGTGTTTAAATCCATTATCACAGTCACATGACCAATGAGCATTGGGAGAGGACAGTGATGAAATCAAGTTCTTGCTTTTTGACTAATGTAACCAATAAATGTTGCCTTCTGGATGGGACCAGGGTTCCAGGACTTCAATATTCTCTCTGCAGGCTTAAAAATCCTCAGTAGTATAGAAGATTTTTATGAACTACTTTTAAAATATTCATAATGATATATCTTGGGTTTGCAAGAATTCACAGTAATAGGAAATTATAGAGAGTAAAAGGACACCTGAAGGATCAGATTAGAAATGTTTATTCAAACATTTTCAGGAATAGGAAACTGGACAAGTTCATATTTAGTATGGTACAATAGAGTTTGAAAAATAGTATAATGTTGTGCATCTCCAGGTAATATGTTTGCAGCAAGATAATATTGGTCTGGGTACCAGCAGGAACAGATGATGGCCCATTCAGTTAAGACAATTTGAGGAAGGTCTAAGAAGGTGAACCATTTTCTTAAGCGAAAGTAGCAGGAGGAATACTGCAAAGAACAAAGTAGTCTCCCAGCAGTTACTACCTTAAGCCTGAAAGGAAAAGGAAGGGAGAAGTTTCCAGAACCTTGTGGTTGAAAAGAGAGGGCCACTTCTAGAGGAACCTTTGATCAAGAAATGGCCAAGTTCACGATGACCCCACACAGAAGAAAATGTAGGAACAAATCCCCTGTCCCCACTCTCCTTTCCCAGCACCTTCTGGAGCTTTCCACAGGCTGAAACCAACAGGAAGTCAGGGCCCAGAAGAGACTCTCACCGCTGTCCATAAAGCCACTGTGCTGTCGCAGAGAACAGGGTGGAGGAGGGTGAAGACCAGCTCTGGAGGGATAAATGGAAGACAGCTCGCAGAGAGACATTCCGTTAGAAGGTTTAGTTGAAAGCATCAAGACAATAGATCTCCCTTCCCAAAGTGGCATGTTAGACCATGGTACAAAATTTTCAAAGAAGTAAATGAAATATTGTTACAGTGCTTTTGAACATTACACCGTCTTAGAGGGAAAAAAAGGATTGAAATCTGGAAATAGAAAAGAGGAGGAATTTTGGAACATGTGGGTCCTGGGTGAGTAAAGGGGGACCGTTGATATCTCAACCTGAGCCTGGGCGAGGGGTTGAGAAGCCACCGAAGAGATGCCTGTGTGCCCCTGCCCGTCTGGGGGGCGCAGTGGGCGTGTGCTGCACTCGTGGCTGGAAAATCTAAAGGGGAAGGAAGGTGCTGCCTGGCCAGGCTGACAGTGGGGGATAGAGTTGCATTGAGCAGCTTTCACCCTAAGAAAATTGTCAGAGTAGTAGATAAAGCAGATCTGGGCCCTGTGTGAGAATCAGCTTGCGTCTTTCTTAGATCTCATCCAAGAGGGCTGACTTACAGCGAAAACAAAGCAGATCTCAGCGTAGAGAAGCCCTAGGCAGAGCCAGCTTCCTAAGAGCTGAAGAAATGAGGAATAGAAATGCATTCTGGAGACCAGGGGAGACAGGGGAGAGGAGCTCCAACAGATCCACAGTAACCCACAAGACAAAGTGTCAGCGTAAACACCTGTGAAGAGTGGAGAGCTCTAATGCTTTACATACTCCAGGAAATAACAGTGCAGTAATGACTTTCCTACCCTTACCTCATCTCACTTCTTTCTGCTCCAGCCGAAAGGGGGTCAGAAACTGTAGTTAGAAAGATTAATGAGAAGTAGAAGGAACAGGTGGGGAGAGGAAGAAGGGGAGACCACATTCCCTCCCACCAGCAACTGAGCTAGCTGGGCAGGGTAGGAACTTAACTCTATATGAGATGGACAGGGGATTGGTCATTTTGACTACTAAACTGAGACTACATCATGAGAATGGAAATGCCTGGGGAGTTATGTCAACTAAGAATATTAAAAAAAAAATCGTGGGGTTTGCCTGAGTTTTTGCATAGGATGAGGGCAAGAATCAGCCCCACAGCATGACCCCACAAGGGGTCCAGCCTGTTCTACTTGTCTGGATATAGACAGACAAGTGTTTCTATACTCTATAGAAAAAAATGGGTTACTCCTTCCTCTAAGATAAGGAAGGAGGTCTTGCCCCTTTCCTTATTCTGCACATTCCTCCCTGCCAAGTATTTGCTTCTTTGTGAATTCTTTCTCCTTAAAAACCGTCTCAATTTTGACTCTCTGAGACTGTCGGATGTTAGGGAGAGCATGGGGTCAGGGCAAACAATGTGGTTTTGCTTATATTCCTATCACCTAAAGATCTCCCTGGACCTACAACATTTTGATTGTGTGAACCCAAAATCAAGTGATTTGATAGAAAATCACTTGATTGGAAAATGTATCGGTGTCAACATGAAGATTAAAAGCTAATATGTCTAGGACCAAGTTTTGTGGCATATTTTAAGCATGTTATTCTAAGAGGGAAAAAAGCTTTCTTTTTTGAAAGAGCAAGAAGACACTGTTAAAACTTCCCAATTATTAGTATTTTCTTTTTCTTGCAGACAAATTTAAAGTACAGGAAGCTTTCTCTTAAGTATTTAATTAAGGTTAATTTGTAAGTTTGAACTTTTGATATTCATCCATTGTTTAATTTTAGATTTTGATATTTGCAAACTTTCTCCCATTTTATCTTCATGTATGTGTCAGGCACCAAGATGGTACATGAATTTGTTTTTGTTGCTCAAGAAGCAAGTAAACATGCTAACATTTAATCTTCCAGTAATGGAATTGGAAACAAAAATCTCAGCAACTTACAGCGCTGTTCGGAGATATTTTTCTGCTGCCTGTTGTGAGAAGTTAGGGTATGTAAAATAAATGATGTATAGAGCTGTAGGAATGCGACTTTTCCAGACTACCTTATGTCTAAGGAACATTAAACATAGGGTTCTCGTTTAGCAAATAAATAACCATTCATTTCAATGGCTGCATAGTCTGGACTTTCGTGCATATTTTTGCAAAGATAAGGAGAGGCCATTAGGGATTTAATATAAAATAAATCGCCAAGGGGTCTTCTTGTAGTCCTAGTCTTTCTGCCACATGGTGTGTTACTAATGTGCATAAATGGGCTTAAATGAATTTGTTATCTGTATTACATTTGCCGTATGTATATATTTATATATTATTTTTTAATTGTGTTTAAAAATAAAACATTAAATACATCATTTTGGAGAGCTGAGGACGTAAAATATGTGAATCAATCAGCTTCAATTAGTATTAAAAATGTCACCATATTAGATTTGCCTGTGGGTGTATTTACCCCACAGAGTTTAATATATTTTAGTTTTGTCATCTGCGAGGTAGCCATATGGTTAATTTGTCACCTTATAAGAGTACAGTGCTACAATCCGGGCTCGATTAATGACATAACACTTATATGTTGCTGAAAGAGTCCATGTCTTGGTTGTTTTATTGATGCCTTAGGTCAGATTCTGAGTGGTCGTCTATATGCAGCACTGATGGCTTTGCCTAACCAAGGAGCTTTGATGCTTTACTTTCTTTTTGAGTTACTCCTACCACATTCTGTAACTCCTCTGCAGTTACAGAAAGAAAATGGCAGAAAATATCTTGTATCATATTAAACTCTTTAATATTTATTATTGTATCCACAAGGTAGTTGCTATAAGAGTTTACCTTTACACTATTTATTGCAATGATAAGTGAAAATGAATAAATTATAATCTGGTAAGACTTAAAAGATAGCTATGTTCTTCTTTAGATTCTGGATAGATTCTGAATGGTTTTGATAACATGTTTAAAATACAGTTACTCATCTCAAAAGAAAAGCTTTGATGTCTACCCAGTAGAAATAGCTTTTATTAGAGAAATCATTTTCAGAAATTAGAGATGCCAATTAATTTTTTACTACTTTTCGTTAGTAATCTGCTAAGTGATGCTGAATTGTCATATCCGTGCTAAATTTTCTAGATCTATTTCATATTCCAAGCATGGACTAGAGTATAAATACATTCTTCTAATATTGTTTCCTGCTAATCAGTTCTATTTGAGGCTACCTTTTTCAAAGAGAGCCAAAACTTTCTAAAATGCATGCAGCTGATAGTTTCTTTTCAAGCAGTCTTAATGGGATATTGTCATGTGTAGAAATATCATTCAATTAAAATATTTATTAGATAGCTATTAGACCGTAGTTAATAACTTTCACTCATATTTGTTTCCAACACAAATGAAATCACTATTTTATAATCTAAAAGAAGGAGAAGGGCAGTTGATGAGCATGTGTGTGTAACCTTTGCATTTGACTGATGGGGAAAATACCACTTATTCTGACTTCTCTAAATTTGACCAATTTATCATTTGGGGGTTGTTATTCTTGCTTTTATCACTGCTTTACTGAAGATGTTTATGGGGTATGGGCTTTAGCAGCAGGAGGTGTTTTTTGAAAAATGTTAAGTGTAAAATATATCTTGTAATTTATTCAGATGTTATTCAGTGTTTGTTTCCACTCTGTGGCAGCGTATGCACACAGTCCAACACTTACGGCTCATCTGAAGCAGATGAACTTGGCCTTGCTTCCCTACCAGTCCAGGTGAACAGAGGGACAAGGCTCACGACAGAGGCGAATTCTATGTCCAGAGGACTAGGGTGCAATGTCTTCCTTTTCTGAAGGAAGTTACAAAATATAAAACCCATAAGTTATTTAGCCTCTCAGAGGTTAGCAATCCATTACCAAAATGCAAACGGCACTTTGCACTGACAATTAAAAAAAAACAAGAAGAGTTTGAAAAGTAACTTGGATCTTTTAAGTTTAAAATTATTATTATTATTTTATTGCCCACAAAAATAAACTCATTTGCATTTTGCTTTCCTATTTCCAAATAAATTATTAATCATGTCTCAATAGAAAGAGAAAGAGGGGGCTGAGATTTTCATCTCCGGTTCTTTGATCTCTCGGCCATAGCTACTGCATATTCCAGATGAGTATTTGCCATGTGGTGGACACTTCAAGAAAACAGGCATTCGGGCAATGTGTCTCACAGACTGCTTGGTGGTCATTAAACTCTTTTTAATACAAATTTTTTTATGTGTGCCACATTTGAGTATCAAATTATAAACTATACTAAACAAGTCAGCATTTATTTTGATACAATTGCTACTAAACAAAACAAAGTTTTATGGTCTCTATAAAGATAACTGCAGTGATCACACAACGCTTTCGTTTGTCTTCTAGTTGGAGCAGAAATTTTACTGCCCTGACCACCCAGGCTTAATATACTCATGAATCAAAGTTCTGTAAGGTTCTGATAAACAACATGCTCTTTCTCTGGGTGCAGCATGATGTAACATGGTGCCCCTTACGTGTGACTTAGAACAAATTATACTGCCTCTTCCTCATACACACACACATTCTGAACCTCATATCTTTTCCTGTTCTATATTCCATTAAGTCTCTGTAGTAATAATCTATATGCTCAATTGTGGCAAAATTAAATTTTATACATTGATAAAAATTTGCCAACATACCTATGGATTGCTCATGGCACACTCATTAAAAATCATAGATCTCAAATTTTGATCTCAGTGTCCTATCTATGACTCCTACCATGGTGACCTGGATTGGATTGCATATAATTCTCCAAGGAGTTCTTTTCCAAAGTTAGTAGCAGGCAGGGCAGTAACTTGGGTCCCTTTTCCTCAAAGGCTCTCCTGATCTTGGTCCTTGGGGTCTTACCATTTTCAATATGCAAAAGAGTCAGGGAAAATTAAACCCAAGGAAAGAGAGATTTTACACCAACACAGACCATTTATTATAAGACCTCTCTTCTCCTAGATCTGCCGCCTGGTTGTGTGTTTCAGGGACTCTCCCATGTTAGTAGCGAGAATAGGGGAGGCTATTTGAGATGCCCTGTTTAGGTCTCTGAGAACAGTCAGATACTTAATCTTTTAGCGTTTTTCTTCATGCTAAGCACATCGGAAATAGCTTTAACATATGTAGTTGTTTACCCATGTTTGTAGTAGCACTATTCCTGATAGCCTAAAGGTGGCAGCAACCCAAGAGTCCATTGACAGATGAACGGATAAACAAAATGTGGTCTATGCATATAGTGGAATAGTATTCAGTCTTAAAAAGGAAGGAAATTGTGACACATGCTACAACATGGATGAGCCTTGAGGACAGTATGCTGTGTGAAATAGACCAGTCATAAAAAGACAAATACTGTACAATTCCACTTACATGAAATATCTACAGTGGTCAAATTCATAGAGGCAGAAACTAGAATGGTGGTTGCCAGGGGCTGAGTGGAAGAAGAAATGGGGACATGTTGTTTAATGGGCATTGAGTTCATTTTTCAAAACAAAAACATTCTAAAGATTGATTGCCCAACAGTGTGAATTTACTTAACACTTCTGAACTGTACACTTAAAAATGGTTAAGATGATAAATTTTGGGGTTTTTTTTTTACCAAAATGAAAAATAAAAAAAGCTTTTTTTTTTTTTTTGAGACAGAGTCTCACTGCGTTGCCCAGGCTAGAGTGCCGTGGCATCATTGTAGCTCACAGCAACCTCAAACTCCTGGGCCCAAGCGATCCTCCTGCCTCAGCCTCCCGAGTAGCTGGGACTTCAGGCATGCACCACCATGCCCAGCTAATTTTTTCTATATATTTTTAGTTGTCTGATTAATTTCTTTCTATTTTTTTAGTAGAGACGGAGTCTCGCTCTTGCTCAGGCTGGTTTCGAACTCCTGAGCTCAAACAATCCACCCGCCTCGGCCTCCCAGAGAGCTAGGATTACAAGCGTGCACCACCACGCCCGGCCTAAAAAAAGTTTTTAAATGCAATTGTTATATACAAGCTCATGAAATTCTGTTCCATGTGTCTTTAACTCTGGGAGAAGGGAGAAGAGGAATCTCATGCTGAGGGTGCTTCTCATCCTATGTGTTTATCATGTGGGTAAAATCTGTAAAAACAAGAAGATAAGACTCAAACTAAAAAAGTGAGATATAACAAAAAGCGCAGCTCTTAGGAAGAGAAGGTCCCCTTCCGACCTGTCTGTATACAGAGGAATATATCAGGACTTTTATTTAAAACACGAGGTGGATATGCCACCTCCTTCTCTCTTCTGTTCTGGATACGTAATACCAGAATTGCTGCTTTTTATCTGGCAATAGCCAGACCCCTTGTGACTTTATGTACTTGGGGAGGGTCAAGGTCTATAAAAGAGGCACAGGTTAAAAAACCTTGACATTTGCATAAAAAACCACATTTTTTTCCTATATAAATGATAAGGTAGAATTATTAAACAGGAATAATACAGCTTGGTGAATATAACTTCTAAATTTTCAGACTTTAGGGAAACAATTTCTTAAATAATCATTACCTATTTTTCTTTTTCTTGAATAACAACAAATAAGTATGTAATTATATTTTTGTAGTAAAACATGCACATTACCAAAAAAAAAGAAAATCAAACAAAAAACCCCAACTGAACTCCTTGGCTATCACCTCAACCCCAAACCAGAAGTAACTGACAATTTGGTATATGTCTTTTCAGTTCTTTTTCTGGGCATTTTCATATATATATATATTCATATATATATATACATACACACATACATACACACACACACCCATAGAAGTGTATTTTTTTCAATTATGTAGAATGGTGAAAAGAAGAAAACATAACTAATGAAATATGAATATATTCTTTCTGGCTAGATAACTCTTATTGCTATTTTTAAAATAAAAATAATACTCACACAAGGTTAAACATTTTTAACAATACACAATTGTCAAAAGGTAAAGTAAACCATTTTTTCTGCCCAATTCCTCTCCCCAGAGTAACACTCACTGTTAAATACTCGCGTGTATGTGTGTGTGTTCATGTGTGTATGATTTCATTTTGAAAAGAATCTTAGTAAATGGGTGCATTAGTCAGGGTTCTTCAGAAATGCAGAAACAATAGCGTATATTACTGTTTCAGTCTGAGAGCTGGCAGGCTCAAAAATAAAAAACCTAAAAAGCAGGTGTTTTGGTTTGAGACCCGAGGTCAGGAAAGATCGATATCCCGGCAGAAGCAGTCGGGCAGCTGAAGTGCCCTCCCTCTTGCCCTCTTGTTCTGCTCAAGTCTTCAATTGATTGGATGCCCCCCTCCCCCACATTGGGGAGGGCACTCTGCTTTACTCAGTCTACTGATTCAAACGTTAATCTCATCCAGAAACATCCTCAAAGACACATCTAGAATAATGTTTGGCCAAATATCTGGACATTCCATGGCCCAGACAAGCTGACACATAAAAAATTAACCATCGCGATGGGGAAATGCATAAATACTAGCTTTAAACAGGCATTCTTTCTATCTAAGCATTCTATGGTAATAAAGGTTGCATGAGCAGCGTAAAGTGTATGCTAGACACTTTTGACACCAGTCAAGGGAAGAAATGGGGAGGCGTACAAAAATGAGGCTCTCGATGACTCAGCGTCTTTTACAGAATCCTCTCAGATGTCTGCCTTCTTACCATGCACGTCTCTTTGCGTGTCCTTCAGGAGGCATTCTGTTCTGTGCTGCCACCACTTGTTGCTGTGGACTCTGACACTGTCTGTTTTGAGTTTTATCCTTCATTGCCCCTTGTCTCTAACCTCTCCTTACCTTCTGCCAAGCATCCACCAAGCCCTGGCAACTCCTTTGCCTAACAACCCATGGAGTCCTCACCTCCTCCTTTCCTGAGGCTCGCACCTGTGTACATGTTCTTGGTCTGCATCCTTTGGACTATTGCGAAGTTTCCTGTTTGGCCTCTTCCTCCCTAATGAGCTCCTTTCCAATCCACTTCCTCGATTTCTAAATTACAAGTTGGCTGTCTTACTCCTCTGCTTGCAAATCCTCCAATGCCTGTCTGTCACCCGCTGAATAAAGTCCACACTCCCGGCTTATCTCAGCTGCACCTTCAACCCTCCTCCATAAAACCCTACTCTTTATTCCTACCACGTGGAATGACTTGCAAACAAGACCAAAGGTGCTGTGCTCTCTCATTCCCTGTACTTCTACACAGACACACTTTCTGCGTCAATTGCTTTTTTCTCCTCCCTGTTTGCCAACTCCTAAAGCCCTGAGGCTCAGCGCTGGCCTCTCTTCCCAAATCCCCTCTGCTTTAGGGAGAATTCAGAGCTCTGCCTCTTTGCTCTTCTAGTTCCACTTACATCACTCCATCAGAACATTTATTGCCTTATACTGAGACTGCTGGTTTCCCTAACTGCCGCCCTCCTGGAGACTGTACCTTCTGTGAGTAGGGAAATGTTGTCTTCTTGGTCTTGCTGACCGATTTCCCAGCCCTGGGCACAGTGTCTGGCGCTGCACAGGCTCTCTGTGAATTCGGGCTGAGCGAATGGATTTGCCCTCCAGTCTGGGTTACGGCCCATGATGCTCCCACTTCTGCCATGGGTGTCGTCTCATTTTCATCTGGCTTCCTCCTTCTGGGTCTTTTTCTTCTCTTTCTATTCTATCACATTCACTCTCCTTTTCCTGCTTCTCCTGTGTACAGGGGTAATTATAATAGTGAGGTTTTACTTTGACAGCCCTGGTCATTCAATGGTATTGTTTCCTGTTTGGGGCCATTGGACCAATCAGTTGCACGACCCCTTCCATAGTCTTTCTTCTTGGCTATTTAAAAAATTCCTTTGGAGCTCACAGGGTGTATAGCTTGGGTTGCTGCTAAAGAGTATTATGCTTTCTTAATCGATTTACACAGCAACATTTTATTAATGATCACATATCTTTTGTAAATAAAAGCATTTTGTTTACCAAAATTATACGCATACTTAATGTTAAATTTCAAAATGAGGCCTCTGTGAAGTGAGTGATCGCGGCTGTCAGTAAGTTCCCTTGATTTATAAGATTCTGCAATTGTTTTCTGTAGTCTCATAGTTCCTGTATGGGTCTGTTCGAGTCTTATTCTCTCAGTCATTTTCTCAATATTAAAAGTCAGGATCTAGGCTGAAGTGAGTACTTTAATACCAAATAATTTCTGGCCATTCATTTAAAAAGTTATATGTGATTTTTATGTACACCTGAGACTTTGAATTAAGGGGATGTACTAATCTCGGGTATAGAAAATTAAAATTATAGATTCATTAAAAGTACCCTATTTGGACCCTGTTAATGAAATGCTGTGTTTTAACATTGAGCAAAATATTCATGTTTACCTCTCCTGCCTTCATCTGCCCCTCTCTGTCCACCCCTTCCTACCCAGACTTGTTTACAAAAAAATCATAAGGTAGAGATAACATGGTCACATCACTTCCAGGAGAACTTACTTTCACAGGGGCTATTAGCAACTCAAAATTAGGTTGAATCACAAATCGAGACAAATTGAATCATGAACTCTCTTAGAGCTGAGACTGTTTCAAGATTGAGCAGTATCGGCTAAGATGCAAATCACAGAATGACGCTGGAGGGACCAGAAACGAGGCAGAGTCTCTCTCAAAGCCAGAGATCTGTGTCTAGTGCCCGATTTCTTTCTTAGTTTGTCTGCATCTCACCAATTTGGTGACCATAGAGGCATTGTGCTTTGACAGTGTGCAGATGTCTTTGATGACCAGTGTTACCAATGGTGGCATTATCTAGAAAAAGGTAGACCTGATCTTGGACACCTGTGTGCCTGAGATGTTCATAGTTGAGTCCTAGGTAGAATAACAGTTTATGCAGATTCATTCTGGAGATTGGCCAAAACCGTCTGTCAGCATCTCACAGCTGAAGCCCCAGCCAGTGTTGTTCAATTAAGCCCCCATTCCCAGGTAAGGCCTGTCTGTTGTCTCAGCTCTGACCATATGTCAGAGCAGCAGGAGTCCAAAACCTTCTCCTGCTTTTCTTCATGGCAGGCAGAAGAGCATTGGAGCGTGGCTTTTCCTTCTAATAGGTCTAGATCAACACATTGATAATTTGAAGAAGAATTGGTAACACACATCAAATTCTGAGTAGTTCCAGACATTTTGCTTAAAACTTAATGTGAATTGTCCTATTTAATTCTTATGGCCACTCCATGAGGTAGTACTTATTCCCATTTTATAGAGCATTTTATAGATAGATGTCTGGGGCCAGGGAAAGGTGTGTAACTTGCTCAAGGTCGAACAGCTACTAAGTGGTGGAGGATCTGAGCCTTGTGCCCAGGCTGAGGCTTCACCACCGCCATATTGCCTCCAGGTGCCTCCTGAGTAACAAAGGCCCGGGCTTGCGTCTGAATTCCCAGCTCTGCCGTTTGTCGTAGGAGCATATTTGTTTATTTTCTCTGAGCCACAGTATCTCATCTATGAAAAAGAAATTTAAAAGCCTATTTCATTAAATTGTTTTGACGGTTTAGTGCATGTAAAATTCTCAGTAGTTCTTGATACATATTAAGTGCTCAATAAATAGTAGCTAATCATACTAAAATAGGTCTTATTAAAACCCATTTTTAATAGAATAATAAAAAAAAAACACTTGTGTGGCTCTAGGCAAAGCAAAGCACTGTTAAGAAACCAGAGGATATCTGTGGTTGCCCAGGCTCTGATGGGTAAGTTCATGACATCTTTGCAGGCCTGTTCCTTTTTGAAAATCACACTGAAAGAAATATCAGATTTGCTGAAATTCTATATACCTTTGTTGTGTGGAACAAAGAACCATAAAACAGAAATTAAAAGATTGGAATTCTAGACCTAGATTTGTGGCGAACCAACTGGGTGAACTTAAGCTAATCATGTAAACCCCTCTGAGCCTTGTTTTTTTTTTTTTCTTTTTCTAAGAGAAATAAGGGGCTGGATGTGGGAAGGGGGCTGGCAGATTAGATGTGCCCTATAGATTTTGAATAAGAAATGCTATGATTCTAAATCTAAGCCAATTCAAATTAGTGATACACTAATTGAGCAAATGATGCCCAGAGTTCCTGCTCCTTCAGAGTTTCCTGGCCTGAAAGGAGCGTGGTCAAAAGTAAGGGATTCATTCTTCTGAGCCGGCTCCAGGATCCCCCAGGACAATTTGTGCTGCCATTAGCAGCTCTAATGAGATGGCCCCTGGGTAGACGTGGCGGACCTAAGCTTAGCTTGTACAGATTTCATTCGTCTTATGACGCATTGAGGACCCTGTCAGGCGACCATTTGTCAACCCTCCACCCCCTTCCAGAACACATTACAACTTGGCTTGCATACCTCCTCTTGGGTTAATAACTATCGTGTTTATTGTTTGCTGTGTGCAGTATTATTTACATTATTTACTTTGTGTATGTATATCTCTTAGTGTTTCAAACAATGTCTCTTTATTGGACTAATTTGCCACCCCTACCATTGTAAGAAGCAGTGGCCAGGAAGCACCCTCTGCACTCTGCTTTACCTACATATATTATAAATGCAGAAGATGTACCAAACCCCGTGTGGCATAATAGACTTGGATTTCAGCAATTCCTTACACTGGCACTTAACTTTGGACAAATTATTTAGCCCTTAGCATCAGTTTTGTTGTCATTAAAAGAGTAATAAGACCCACCTTTCAGGGACATCGTGGGAATTAGAGAAATTGTAATTAAAATGAAGTACCAAGGTAGCACATAATGAGAACTTTGCCGGCATTTGCTAGGTAGCTAGTGTGATAATGCCTAAGTCTAGAAAGAGGAAAAGAAACTTTCACAGTAAAAAACCAAAATAAAAACAAAGTTGCCACTTATTGGCAAATAATAATATCTTTAATGTATGAAGAATCTTTACAAATTAATAAGAAAATAGCTAAGTTCCTCATTTAGGGAAAAAATCTAAATAAATAGCTAATAAATCTATGAAAAAACATTTAACCTTACAAGTAATTAGCAAAATGTACATTAGTTTTGCTGATAGGATTATTTATTTTTTGGGTAATGCTGATGAGAGCTTTGGTGATCAGGCCAGTTTGTCTCTGCCAAACCCATGTCACTTCAGGGCACATGGAGAAACCTCTTGTGGCCCTCTCGTTCCCACCGTCCTGCCCTCTGTGAGACTTTAGCCCCCCTCTGCCTCAGCACCACAGTTAACACACCGCTCCCGCCCTGGCCTCACGCAGGGCCCCGGGGACACTGATGTCGGCTACTTTCTCAGACCCGCTTTGGGAGTGAGCACAGGTCAGTG
>CAUYSK010115916.1:0-12859 GCA_963575035.1 Avahi laniger
GAACAGGAAGGAATGTCAAAATTCGGTTGTCAGGAACACTAACCCCTGAAGCCGTCTCCTGGCCTGAGCTATCCAAATCAGGGTCCGAGGCGGGTATTACAAACGCCTTTGCAATCTGGCCTTGATTTTGAAAGGTGGTCAGAGCAGTCTTCAGAGACTGCGGCGGCAGGGGCGCGATTCTGGGAGGTCTGGTCGATTTCTATCAGTTCCTGTAACCGGGCTCCTGGGCTATGCAAAGGCGTTGAGGTTGTCGAGAACAGGCAGCCAAGTTTCCCACCAAGGGTCGCAGCCCAGCAGCTTGGAACTGGAGAGCTGCTTGTGAAACAAAGCCACCCAGAACTGGGCTTGTGGAGAGTAGGCACAGCCGTTTCCCAGACATTGGGGTCCCGGCCCGTTGTTTTCTATCTACTCCTGCCAAAGGCCCCCTTCGGCGCGTCCATGAAGCCTCGTACTGACCCAGGATGGGGCTCTCCCTCTCGACGTAGGGGACAGGGACAACCCACTGCTCTGCTGCCCCAGTGAAGCGGCTGATTTAAAAAGCCGCCTTTAGAGTGTCGTTCGAGAATCTGGTCTTGAATAAAGTCATGTAAGAGGCCGCTTGGATCAAAAGGCGGGAAGCCGGACAGAGTCACCGTTAAATGTTTCGCGAAAAGCCACCGGGCAGGCCGGCGGACGCACCTGGGCCAGCAGGTTGGCTTTCTCGCACAGCAGTCGCCGGAACTGGTCCAGGAGCTCGTTGTTCTCCCTGCGCAGGGCATGGTTCCGGGTGAGGGGTCCCGCATCGCGCCCATGCCCGCGGCCGCACCGCTGCCTCGCTCTCGGCCGAGCCCCGTCCCCGCGCTTCGTCGCCGGAAGTGCGTGTCGGCTCGGGCTCGGGGCGGCCCGGGCGTCCGGGCCTAGGCCCGAGGCTCCGGCGGGCCGGGTCGCGGGACTAGTAGCGGAGGCGGCGGGGGGTGAAGCCGGCTAGCGGGAGTGAGCAGCCAAACTTTGGAAACCCGGGACGAAGCCGGAAGAGCCAGGGCCGCGCTGGGCGGAGCAATCTGACTTTACGGCAGCGTGCGCCCACTTCCGGGGGCTCCCTCCGCGGGGCGGGCCCGCGGGTGCTTAAAGGGAGAGCGTCCCGCCGCGGCCGTGCGAGCCGTCGGTTTCCCGCGCTGTTCCCCAAGATGCCTTGTAGTCGTCAGATTTATGGAGTGTGTTCCTTAGCACCGGTTCTTCACCCGTTTTGGCCACGGCCTTACAGTTACAAGGAGGCAATTCTAGTGAAGCCCTCCGTGCCTCCAGAATAGACAGGATGCCGCCCCAATGACTGGACGGAAGCGCGAGGAGCAGCTGTCGTTTACTGAGTGCCTCTTATGTGCTAGGCGCCTTACAGCATCTTATTATTAGTCTACCGAGTCTGTGAAGTCGATGCTGGGTTTTTTATCTGAAGACAGATCAACAGCTTAGAGCTTACACAAACTTACTCAGGCTGCAGAGGCGGTGGAACAGCGGGAGACTGCTTCCCGAGTTCCCGGTCTTTTAAGAGGAAGACGAACTTACACTTCCGGTGGTGGGCAGGCTCGGTAGGTGGGAAAGGACCATGTCTAGGTGAACGCAGTCCATGTTTGCATTAATGAAAGGAACATATACCATTTGGTCCAATGCAGCCACCCTTAGAGGTGTTGGCTGTGAGCACTGCTCTCCTGTAATATAAAACTCTGATCTGACCTCTTTCCCATGCAACTAGTCTTGAATTTTTTCCATCAGTGATATGCTAGGTAAACAAGTTCTCAACAATATGTGTGTGTGTGTGCAACCAGCAATTTAAGTGATGATCAGCTGTGTTGCTGTACTGAGTAGACAAAGTCTACCAAGTAACCACACTCAGGCTTCTGGGACTCTAGGTCTTTGTCCCCTTGTATATAAGTGACATTCAAAGGTTGACCGCATGGACCATTGCATGGTGAAATACCCAAGGTGCAGCTGTGGGTAGAAAATTTCAGGAGAGGATATTGATGTGTAGTTCAGGGACTAGAAACTCAAATAACATTTCTAAATTCAAACATTTACTTTAAAGAACATTTTTTTTTTTTTTTTTTTACTTTTTAGAGATGGGAGTTAATACTTTCTGCCAGAAATTTTCATTTGTCATTTCCGTGGATATGGTAGGTTTTGATTCTGGCTTTTAATGGATTTATTTGGTATTTTACTATAGAGATCGCTTTGTATCAATAAAATAATGTACTTCCAAATGAAACTACAGGTTATAAATTGTGTTAAAACTGTTCGAAAAGCAAAATAAACTAGGTGCACTTTGGTATCAATTAGGTTAAAATATGTATACTTTGAGAAAGAAAAAAGTCACATAAAAAAGTAGATATCTTTGGATAGTGGCTTGTGGAAAATTTTTGCTTTATACATTTCTAAGTTTTTGAGGTGACTACATTAATTTTATAATTAAGAAAAACAATGTTTATGAAGTAAAAGAAAAACTTAAGACAATATAAAAGAAATGCTTTCAATTTTTAACAGATGCCTAAAGGGAAGAAAGGATGCATGCAGAGCTTAACTAATTAGACAGCATTTCAGATCCTAGGTTTAATCCAAAGAACATGTAGTGTTTGTTCCTTTATAGCCAGAAATTATTTTTTTTTGCTGAGTAAAGAGAAATATGTGATCATATTAAACTCTTCTTTAAAAGAAAAAAGAAAGCTATTTACTGAGTCAGTGAGATTTATGGAATTTATCTGGAGCTACAGATAGTATCAAAATGTTACTTAAAGTTTCAAAGCCAGAATGAACTCTTTGACCTCAAGATGAAATACAAAATTTATGAGCCCAAATACATGACTGGACAGTCTGCTCAAAACATTCAGGATGTGCCTGCTATTAATTATAATAGCCACATATATTCTTTTGCATGTATATATTACAAAATAAAATTTTTAAGAAAACCCCATTGCCAGGCATGCAATAGATGCTCAATAGATATGTAATGTATATTTTTTACAAACTGCAAACACTCCCGAATCTATGACCCATATTGAGACCTAGACTGTTGAATTTCCTGTGTGTTATTCCCCTATCCTATCTTCCCAGAGTTGATTATTAACCTGAGATTTGTGTTAATCATTATCATTCCTGGCCTTTAAAAAATATAGTTTTTTGTCTATATACAACATGTGACCTTTTGTGTCTGACTTCCTTCGCTTAGCATAATGCTTTCAAGGTTCACATGTTGTATCATGTATCAGTACTTCACTCCATTTTATGGCTGAATAATATTCCATTATAAGTCTATACATCAATTTGTTTATCCATTCTTCTGTTGAAGGGCATTTCGGCTGTTTCTACCTTTTGGCTATTGTGTATAGTGCTGCTACGAACATATGTGTGCATATATTTGCTTGAGTACATGTTTTCACTTTTGAGTGTATACCTAGGAGTAAAATTGCTGGGTCTTATGGTAAATCTCTAATTTTTTGAAAAACTACCCAAACCGTTTTCCACAGTGGCTAAGCCATTTTACATTTCCATCAGCAATATAGAAGGGTTTCAATTTCTCCACATCCTCCCCAACACTTGTTATTTTCCATTAAAAAAAAAAACAAAACAACTCTAGCCATCCGAGTGTGTGTTAAGTGGTACGTCAGTGTGGTTTTGATTTGCATTTTCCTAATGGCTAATAATGTTGAGCATTTTTTCATGTATGTGCTTGTTCACAATTTATATATCTTCTTTGCAGAGATTCTACTCACATCCTTTGCCCATTTTTAAAATTGCACTGTTTGTTTTTTGTTGAGTTGTAAGAGTTCTTTATATATTCTGGGTGCTATACCCCTGTTAGATATGTGATTCCAACATATATTCTCCTGCTCTGTAGGTTGTTGTCTTTTCTATTTCTTGATAATGTCCTTTATGCAGAAATTTTTGATTTTGATAAAGACCGGTTTATCTATATTTTTCTTTTTTTGCTCATGCTTTTCATGTCATATCTAAGAATTAATTGCCAAATTTAACATCATGAAGATTTACCTGTATGTTTTCTCTTAAGATTGTATGGTTTTAGCCTTGCACTTAGGTGTTAATCCATTTTGTGTTAATTTTTGTATATGGTGTGAGGTAGGAGGTCCAACTTCATTCTTTTGCATGTAGATATCCAGTTGCTTCAGCATCTTTTCAAGAGGCTATTTTTTTGCCATTCAGTATTCTTGGCACACTTGTCTAAAACCAATTTGCCATAGATGTGAGTTTATTTCTGGATTCTCAATATAAATCATTGACTTATATATCTATTTGTATGCCAGTATTACACTGTCTTGATTACTATAACTTTGTAGTAACTTTTTCAATCAGAAAATGTGAGTCCTATGACTTCATTCTTTTTTTTTCTTCTCTTTTTCACTTCAACACTACAACTGCCCAAAATGTTCTTGATTTTTTATTTATTTATTTATTTTTATAGATACGATCTCACTATTTTTATTCACCAGTGCAGCCACCTGGTCCTGGACATTACTTTGTGGACGGTTTTGTTTTGCTTTGTTTTGTTTCTTAAATCACCAATAGGTCTGTTCAGATTTTTTATTTCTTCTTGAATCAGTTTCGGTAACTTATGTTTTTCTAGAAATTTGTTCATTTCATCTGAGTTATCTAATTTGTTGATGTACAATTATTCATAATATTCTTTTACCTGTAAGGTCATAGTAATATCTACATTTTCATTTCTGATTTTAGTTATTTACATTTCTCTATTTCATTCTCAGTGTAGCTAAAGCTTTTCAATCTTGTTGATTTTTTAATAAGGACAATTTTTTCATTGTTTCACTATTCTCTATTTGTGTCTGCTTTAATCTTTATTATTTCTTTCCTTCTGCTAGCTCTGAGTTTAATTTGCTCTTCGTTTTCTAGTTTTTAAAGGCATATTATGGACTGAATTGTGCCCCCCCTATTCATATGTTGAAGAGCTGTAGCCCCTAATGTGTCTGTATTTAAAGATAAATTTATTAGGGAGATAATTGAGGTTAAATGAGGTCATAAGGGTAGGTTGATATGATAGGATTGGTGTCCTTCTAAGAAGAGAAAGAGACACCAGAGAGCTCTGTTGCTCTGTGTGCGTGCATGCACAAAGCAAAGGCCATGTGAGAACACAATGAAAAGGCAGTTGTCTGAAAGCCAGGAAGAGAGACCTCACCAGACACTAACCCTAGCACTTTGATCTTGGACTTCTGGCCTCCAGAACTGTGGGAAAACAAATTTCTGTTGTTTAAGCCACCCGGTCTGTGGTATTTTGTTATGGTAGCCCTAGCATGTGAGTACAAGGTGTGCAGTTAGGTTATTGATTTGAGATCTTTCTTTCTTTGTAACATAGGCATTTACTGCTATAAATTTCTCTCTGAGCACTGCTTTTGCTACATCCCATAGTTTTTGATAGCATACATCTCTTTTAATAAATTTAACATGTCCTACTTCAACCTTGTGCCTGTCCGAGGCTATCATTCAATATATTTTCTCTTAAGCCTTTTAAAACATCTTGAGCTGGGCACAATGATTCATGCCTGTAATCCCAGCACTTTGGGAGGCCAAGGCAAAAGGATTGCTTAAAGCTGGGAGTTCAAACCAGTCTGGGAAAGACACCATCTCTACAAAAAAATATACCCGAGTGTGGTGGCGCACACCTGTAGTCTTAGCTACTCAGGAGGCTGAGGCAGAAGGATTGCTTGAGCACAGGAGTTCAAGGCTGCAGTGAGCTGTGATCATGCCATTGCACTGCTGCCTGAGTGACAGAGACTCTGACTCTAAAATCAATAAATAAAATATTTTGAGAAGGTGGTAGAATCTCTCTCTCTTTCACATACACACACACACACACACACACATATACATACACAAGTCATGATTCCAATTCTTATCAGTTGAAATAATTTTTTTTTGGTAGGAAATACTTGAAAGATAATTTCCTGTAGGAATATTTCCATGAAATATACCCTTAACTGAAGAAAATTTAGAAATGAATAGAAGATGGACAGGGGCAGGAGTGAGGGCAGGATATTTTTGCCATCATGGGGACTGGCAAGTCCAAAATCTGTAGGGCAAGGTGGCAAGCTAGAGATTCGGGTAAGAGTTAAAGTTGGAGACCATGAGTTCAAAGGCTGAAAACTCAGGCAGAATTTCTGTGTTGTAGTGTGGAAGCAGAATTCTTTCTTTGGGAAACTTCAATCTTTGCTCTTATAGCCTTCAGCTGGTTAGATGAGGCCCATCTGCATTACAGAGGGTAATCTGTTTTACTTAAAGTCAGCTGATTTTAAATGTTAATTACATCTAAAAAATGCCTTTATAGCAACACATAGAATAGTGTTTGACCAGTGTTTGAGCAAAAAACTGGTCACAATAGTCTTGACATGTTGACACATAAAATTAACCAGGTAGAAATAAAATGAATAAAATTTGAAGATATTGGAAAAAGAGATGGCCTAAACAAAAGAGTTATGAAAACTAATCTGAATGTTGGGTTTATTTGACTCACAATTCTTTTAGAAAACAATTTAGATCAGGAAGATTTCAAAATATTTCTTTAGGCATGTAAATTCATAATCATACCCCTATCTGTGAGGAGTTAGTTATTCGGAATATATTTGAAACTTCCTAAAAGCAATTGTGACAAAGGATGGTACAACTGTCAAATAAATGGTTGTTTTTATTGTCCAGGATGTGCCCTTTATCACTCGCTCATGCTGTTTGGGGGATCATTCACAGTGATTCACATTGTGAGTCAGGAAGCAAGATGTCCCTTGATGCCACATTAAAAAGACTTATGAGACTTACAAACTACAAGCACTTGATGAATGGATAACCTCTGGGATTGAAATAGCATTTTTAAATGAATATATTTTTCTTGCAGATATCCCTGGGAGACAGTTCTCCCGTCTCGTGGAATGCCTTTTGTCTTGATGTGGGCCCGTACTAAGGCATTGGCCCCTTTTGATAGTTCGTCAGTGTGTCTGGAGCCCCAGCCTTATGGATTTATTAGGAGCATCAAATGAATAATGCGTGTGAAAAGCATTTTGGAAGGGATAATAAAATGGAAGGTTGATGACACAGGTAAGACAACGTCTTTACCAAAGAGATCATGAAGTGTCAGAGAATTCATTAGGAGCCATTTGTAGGTTTCAAACCTTCATATACTATTCAGATAAATTTTGGGATTTTAGGTGGTAAGGATAGTTTTATTGAATTTTAGAGCTTTCCATGTGGTAAGCAAAACATTAATGAGTTCATTGAATTCAAAGTTTTAATAGCAGAGGGAGGCAGTAAAATAACTTACATGACCATCAGATTAACAAAGGTAAGTGGTCATTAGAAAGGATAACTCTAAGACCAACTACTATGGTTATTATATAAAATACCAATGATGAAAAATTTTGAGAAAGCGTTCTTTTAACTTCTGACCCCTCTTTTTTTTTTCTGTCTTCCTTTAAATGTTGATATTCCCTACCCAGAGTTTATGTGTTCTTCCTATATACCCTCTCCTTGTGTTATATCAGTCAGGACCAGGGTTCAGTCACTTATTTTCCAGTAACTTCCAAATCTGCTTCTAGTTCTCTAGTGATCTCTGGACTACTATTTCTAATTGCTTGCATGTGTCAAAAAAAAAAAAAAAAACAAAAACAAAACTCAAACTAAACATAGCCTAAACTGAACTCTTTATTTCTACCTTGTCATCAGCTTCTGCTCTCAATCTCTGTCTTGGCTAATGGCATCACTACTGTATTAGTTAAATTAACCCAAACTGCTGAGAAAATCCCCAAAATGTAGTGGCTTAAAACAATAGATGTTTAGTTTTTGTTAATGTAAAGTCCAGTCAATAAGAAGAGGGTAAGGGCTCTGCCTTCAGGGCCCCAGGCTGACAGAAGCCCTTCTTTCGTCTCCCTGTGCACTGACGCCCAGTTGACAGGGGAAGAGAATGGAAGAGGGACCAGGGAGGTTTTCACTGATGAGGACCAGAAGTGGTGCCCATCATTCCACTCTCATTCGTTGTCTCATAGTTCAGTGACTTGCCACACCCAACTGCAAGGGGCCGGGGTATGTAACCCGGCTGTGTGCCCGGAAGTAAGAGGGAATGGGTTTTGGGGAATGTAGCAGTACCTGCCATAACTCATCTTTCCTTTCAAATTGAAAACCTTTTTCTTCTTTTTTAGCCATCAAATTTAATAAGTTAATTCTGTCCATCATATCTATACTTTCTATTCTTATTTTTGCTATCCTGTTCTAGACTTTTTTTTTTTTTTTTTTGAGACAGAGTCTCACTCTATTGCCCGGGCTAGAGTGAATGCCGTGGCATCATCCTAGCTCACAGCAGCCTCAATCTCCTGGGCTCAAGCAATCCTCCTGCCTCAGCCTCCCGAGTCGCTGGGACTACAGGCATGCGCCACCATGCCTGGCTAATTTTTTCTGTATATTTTTAGTTATCCAGATCATTTCTTTCTATTTTTAGTAGAGACGGGGTCTCGCTCTTGCTCAGGCTGGTCTCAAACACCTGAACTCAAAACAATCCGCCCGCCTCGGCCTCCCAGAGCGCGAGGATTACAGGCGTGAGCCACCGCGCCCAGTCTATCCTGTTCTAGACTTTGATCGTGTCTTCCTCAGACTTTGAAATAGTTTTCAAAATGACACTCTTGATTGTACTCACTGTAATTCATCCCATGCTGTCAACATTGTCTTTCACAAAACCTGACGAGTGGTGTCACTCCAGTGCTTACACATGCTTCAGTAGCCTCAGGAGGAAACGAAAACTCCATGGGAAGGTACCAAAGGCCTTCAGATTCTGGCCCGGGTTCTGCCTGGTGATCATCTGCCTGTTGCTTCTCTGATGTCTTTCTTTCTGGTCCCTACTCCGTAGAAGAAGAATGAATTGCTTCTTTCTGTGGCACTGCATACCTCCAGAATAATGTGTAGCACATTTTCACCAGATTATAAACTCCGCAGGGATGGTTCACTGCTATATGTCCAGGGCCTAGAAATCTTGGCACTTAATAAACACTCAATAGACATCCAAAAGTATTGGATGAATTGATTGCAGTTTCTTTGTGTACATATCTGTCTGTCATATTGGATTATATACAAATTAAAGATGAAGATTATGCCTATTAATTTCTGAATTCCCTATGCCTGGCACACAGCACATACTAAATAAATTGTTACCGAATTGAGTAAAATAGGACTTGCAATACGTGACATAGGGTCGACAGAATTTGCTGATGAATTGGATATAGAACGTTTTTGGCCAGGACAAATAGAAAGACAAAATTTCTATTTACTTAAGTGGAGAAGACTTCAGAAATGAGGAGAGGAAACTCATTAGGACATGTCTGTCTGCCCTGTCTTCAAAATGTATACAGAATCTGACCACTTTTCACCACTTTAACATCTAATACACTGATCGAAACCACCGTAATTTCCTATCTGAATTGTTGCGGTAGCCTTCTAGCTGGGCTGCCTGCTTCTACCTTTACTCTTTATATTTGGTCTACTCTCAACCCTGCACCCAGAGTGGGACTCTCAAAGTGTAAGTCAGATCATGTCATTCCTCTGCTCAAAACCCTCTAATGGTTTACCAGTTTATTCAGAGTAAAAGCCAAAGTCTTAACATGTGCCTTCCAGGCCCTACATGATGTAGATCCCCTGTTGATGCTCTGGTTTTATCTCCCTGTGCTCTCCCTTGGTCTCTGAGCCTCGCAGATGGTAGCCTTATTGCTATTTCTTGGAGATGCTACGCATGTTGCTCCTTAAAGAGCACTGTCCCTTCTGCTCAGGAGTCCACTTTGACTGCTTCCTCACCCCTTTCAGGTCTTTTCTCATATGTCACCTCTTCAGCAAAGCCTTACCTGATCACACTACTTAAAATTGCGGACTTCCCTCTAATACGCTCTATTCCCTTCTTCCACTTTGTTTTTCTCCATACCATGGTAAAAATATATGTTTTTACGTATTTGTATTTTCATTGATCTCCCCCAAACTAGAATGTAAGCTCCGTGAGGATAGAAGCTCGTATGTTTTGTTCACTGTTGCATCATCAGCCCTTGGAGCAGTACTTGGCCTATGATTGATACTTGATACTTGTTAAATAATAAATGGATCAATGAATACAAGAGCACTGTGAATAGGCAATTAGATTTATAAATCTGTAGCTCAGAGAAGAGATCTTCACTGAGAAAATAAATCAGGAACTTGTTGGCATGTAGATAGGGTGACCATGTATCCAAGTCAGCCCTGAACAATCTGGACGCATTTGCCAGTAGTACCCCTCTTTCACTCTTAAAAATGCTTTCTGGTTTGAAAGATCTGTTCAAAATACATGGTAATTGAAACCATGGGACTGAATGGAATTGCCCAGAGAAGGGTATGGAGTGGAAATAGAAGAGGATCTAGGAAGAACCCAAAGGTAGTCTAACTTTTAAAGGGTTGTGGAGAAGAAGTCTGAAAATCTGAGGTCTGAGATTGAGAAGGAGTGGTCAGAGGAAAAGGAGGGAAACCAGAAAAATGTCACAAAAGCTAAGAGAAAAGAGTGGTTCAAAAAGGAAAGAGGTCACAGGACAGGTGCCTGTGGAAAAAATGGGAAGAGGGTGGTCAAGAGAGTCAAAGTCTGTGAGAGATCAAATAAGGCAAGGACTGAGAAATACCTGTTAGATATCTTGGAAGTCAATGACAGCCCTTTTGGTGGAATGATTAGGGTTGAAGTCACATCGATGAAATCAAAGCAGGAGAAATGAGGAAAGAAGACAGCAAGTTGTGGCAAATCCATGTGAATATAGAGGGAAGATAAGAGAATTGTGGATGCAAGAGAGAAAGGAAAAATTCTGCAGCAGACCGAGTATGTACTTACGGCATTAGCAAAGCAGGACCACCATAACAACAACAACGATTAGAAATAATTTAGTATTTGACAGTTTGAAAACAAGGAACTAAAGGAATCATCACAAAAAACCTCATCATTTTATAGAACTTTTTGTCAGTTATTTTAATGTTTGGATCACATATGGGAAAGAACATCTTGTACTTAGGTTCTCCGAAGACCCTAATCTGATCCTGTACATGATTCTGGGGTGGGGGATGGCACCGAGAAAGATTGTTTTCTGTTTTTGTTTGGAAGAGATTTGAGCTTGTTGAAATGTCCCGGGAAAGGATCCGGATGAGAGAGGCCAGCTGAATGCACAGGGAAGGGAAGAGATAATCGATGGTGGCATTTTATCAGTGGGGGTGGGAGGATCGGCCTTTGGTGAGCGGAGGGTCACCTCTTCCATCGTAACCGGAGGGATGAGGGGAGGCTGGCGCATCTACACCGGGTTTGTAGGGTTGGATGTGGAGGGAAAGGGCATTGCTGTCTGAAGTCTTCAGTTTGCCTGAGAAGAGGCAAGACCACGTGGGAGCGAGGCAGGAGTGTGGGCTCAAAGGAGTCAGGGGAATGAGAAAGTCACTGAGGGTACAATTAAGGGCTCTTTTGAGCTTGGTCATCATGAATCATCTGCAGACGTTTCTTCAGTTACTTAGGTTTTCACAGAAATAATGGGCTCTTTCTTTAATTGAGTAAAAATTACCGAGGGAAAAGCATTTAAGGGTGGCATTATTTTTATGTGGCCAAACTCCTACTTCTTTTTTTTTCCTTTTGCTACACATTATAATAGATCAACACATGCGTGTGAGGAGATGGTGGGGACAGTTTGGAGACAAACACTCTGGAAGACAGTCTCATGTTTTGTTTTGTTTCTCCTTCAAGAACGAATGAGATTGAATAAGACTGAGGTTTTCCTCAAAGATAAAGTCCTGGCTGGACTGCGTGGGGACCAGGAGGCCTGAGTCATAGTTCTGCTTCTGCTATTTGTTAGGTTTTCCTCTCTGGGTTTCAGTTTTCTCATCAGAAAGCTGTGAACAGATGATCTTATTTTCCTTCCACTTCTAAAATCTCCGAGTTGGTGACATTCAGTCTCCATCATGGCTCCCAAGTGACAGACAGGGATGTAAATCCTGGCCTTCTTTTTGGAGCTGAAAAAGTGTTCCTGCAGCTCCTCCGGGCCCGAATTGTGCTCCAGCATTCAGGGGTTCCGGGGGACCTGATGACCTTGCTCCTTCTTGCTGCCCAGAATTTTGAACCAGTTAGGAGACAAGGCAAAGGAGTTGGGCAGACGTGGATTAAAATAGTGTCTTTATTACTGGTAAAGCTGATATTGGCAAATGTGGCTTAGGACTGCAGACAAAGGGGCTTTACAACACTGAATTCCAGAATGAGGCGGACTTACCCTCCAGAATCACGGGCAGCACAGAAAATTGCAGGACTTCTCGTGTTGTCTTTGGGACATGTGCACATGGGGAAGCAGAACCGAGAGTGGGCTTTCTGCAGGCAGCCAGCTCCCGAGAGGCAAGCACGGAAGGAGTGGAGCCGTCCACATCAGGTTCTCCTCCAAACTTACCAGTCAAAAGGGCAGAAACAAGGAAGGGGCAGAGAGAGAGGCCAGGGCTGTTCAGCCACTTCACTGACTACTGCTTCCTCCCAGTCTCCTTCGCCGGCTCTTCCTCATCTTCCTGATTTCCAAACATTGGGATCTTCCAGGGTTCAGTCCTTAGAACTCTCATCTACCTTATTGCCTTCACATTTGCTCTTCCCCAGCCTCAGGGCCCTGCCCGCTGATGATCCCCAACTGTACATGTCCAGACTGAAATACTTCCTTGAACTCCAGAACTTCATCCTCTTTTAGGTCTTTGCTCTGAGGTCCTCTTCTCAATGCAGCTTCCCCTGACTATCCTATAAAAAAATACCTGGAACCCTCTACCCGGCACTGTCTGTCCCTCTACTTGATTTTCCTCTGTGGTACTCACCCTCTGC